>PVKZ01001934.1:165000-284851 GCA_004027375.1 Macroglossus sobrinus | reverse complement strand
TTGCTCACTCCTCTCAAGTCTCCACTGCTCTTTGCTCCTCTTCTACCTTCATTTTAGATTTGAGGGTTTTAGGGTCTTCCGCCCAAACCTCTTCTCATTTTTTTCTCTCTCTGTCATCTCATTAAGTACCGTGACTCAAACATCATCTTTAATTTAACAGCTCTGAATGTTCTCTTTCTATTTCTGATCTCTTCTCTGATTTTCTTACATACTCCAATTATCTTCAAGAAAGAGGTAAGCTTTTTTTTAAGACCCAATATCTAGATATGTACTTAAGACATTTTTGAAATTCTAGGAGAAAGAAAAAAATTTTCTAATGATCTGATCAAATAAAAAAACTTTAGCAATAAAAGAAGGGACAGGAAGGGGGAGGGGAAAGAAGGGAGGGAGGATGAAGAAGAGGGGAGAGAGGGAGAGGAAGAGATTGAGAGATTGACATGGCCTACATTTTTATATCTTAAAAACAATATTCAGGGGACTTTGAATATTTTAATACAAGGAATTTAAGCCCACAAGTTCACTTTTCAAATATAATCCAGAAATCGTTTCTGAGGCATAAATTCTCAGAAAGTATTAGATTTACTATCTTTTCTAGGTGAGGAAAAACTCATATAATTATTTTAGCCAGAGATAAACAAATAAAAATGCAACAAATGCAGTCATAAGACATGTAACAACAAAGTGAATCATGAAAAAGATTGCCTCGGTTATTAATAAGGTTGTAAAATTCACTGAAATGTTAAAGTAACTATTAAAAGAAAATGTATTAGAAGAAAACTATAATAATATTAATATTGTGATAATAACAGAGAAAGTATCTTAAATATTTCCTCTTTCAAGAAAACTAATAGATAATGGTTTAAGCTTGATCACTACTTTATACCGAACAGTAAAAGAGTATTAGAACAGAAATAGGGTACATTTTTTTAAAACTCCTTGATAAAAATAGAAAAAGGAACTTGAGAAAGACACAGAAAGCATTTGGAGATAGAGATGAGAAAAATGAAGCAATAAGGGAAAACTTAAAAGAAGTTTACAGAAACAGAATCTCACAGGATGTATTCCTTTGTAAGGTTTCTCTTGCATAAGGTTTTAGATTCCACCAGGGCACAGGGTATCACTAGCTCAGTTTCTTTGCTGCTGAATGCCACTCATTTGAATGAACATCGCAAAGTTTGTTTATTCTTCTGTTGCTGGTAACCTGGGAAATATCTGGATTTAGGCTATTATGAATAAACTTCTGTAAATATTCTCATACAGGTCCTTTTGCGAACATGTGTGTTCTTTCCAATTCTGGGTAAATTCCTAAGAGTGACATGGCTGATTTCCAGTTAAATGTATGTTGAATTTTATTAGAAGCTGCCAGATCTTTCTCAAAGGGGTTGATATACCATTTGATATTCCTATCAATGATGTGTGTGGGCTCAGGATTTTCCACACGCTCACCAACTTTTGTGTTGATTTTTTTTTCAAAAATAGCAATTCAGTGGGTGTGCCTCTTGATGAAGAATGCAAAGTATTCTGTAAAGTGTTCTTGTCAGAGATGATAGAAAGAGGGATGGATGGATAGAAAGAAAGAACAGAGAAAAATGTTAAACTACATCACAGGAATGCTATTACAATTCACACAGTGGAAATTCTATGAGAGAAATCATCTTTGTTTCTGCAACAAAATGAATTATAAAGTGAGAGCTGTAAGAACTGGAGAAGGGAATCTGTAATTGGAAGGTTAACTGGTAAAGTTTTCTCCTGACACAAGTTGTGAAGTTGTGGTTTCAAAGAGATTCTCCTTATAATCATATTTGTTTTGTGTGGTTTTCCATATTTCTTTTATATTTAAAAAGTGAAAATAATTTTGAGAATAAGCATATCCCAAATGATAATAAAAACATTTCAATAAATTCTCTGAATACAGAGCAATAAATGTGTGAATGGAAAGCAAAAGGAAAAAAAATCAAACCAATTGAAAAACTTTAAAAGTTAAAAACAACTCCATGGTCAGAAAGAAAGACAGAACTGCCGTAACAACCTATTAATAAAACAATTTTTATGATACTACTAGTACACATTAATGTCTACAGACTTTAGCAAAACTATAGTCGAAGAAAATATGATTTTAATGTACTACTGTTTAAATAAGCTATATATAGTGAATATTTTTAAAACTCCTATAAATAAAAAAATTTTAGAAAAAATATAAACATGTTGTTTGACTCAAAAAGTGGAAGAAAACAAATCAAAAGTGGAAGAAACTAAAGTTATATGTAACTAAGCCCATGAAAGATACTAAATTTATCTATTTTATTGCTGTTCTATATGTCACACAATTGATGTATATATTCCACACCAAAGAAAACATATATATGAAAATTCAAAAAAAAAAATAAAACTTGTACCCATTTGCCCATTAATAAGCCTAAGAAATAGAAGTGACAGGTCATTTAAAACCATCGGTACACACTTCCATGAATGCTCACTCTCAAGTGGAAATGGCTCTTCTGATTCTTGCTTTTTTACTTGAAAATCATTTCTTTGTTGCTTTAAAAATTACATTGACACATTCATACATATTTCTAGCAATATATAGTGTAATTTTGCCATGTGTCACCTTTATATAAATGAGATTATATTCAAGTATTTGCCTCCCCTCTCTCTTTCTCTCTCTCTCTTTCTAGATAAACATAAAGTTTTTGACTTTCATCCCACATTCATTCAATGTAATTCTTCTATAGTGTTCTATTGACTAAAAATTAAAAGTATATACTATCCGTTCTATTTAACCAATCTATCACTGATGGACATTTGGGTCATTTTCAATTTTTTAGCTATTCTAAAACATTCTACTCCAACTATACTTTCATTTGCCTCCTGGAGAACATAGGCAAGAGATTCTCTAAGTTCATTAGTAGGAGCTGAAGTTTTGAAATGTACATATGCATTCCTTTACCTTCACCAAGAAATGCCACCTTGTTTTTCAAAGTAGCTCTGGCAATTTGCCCTCCCAAGGAAAGAAATCACCACTTGGTATCATCTGACTCTCTAATTTTTGCCAGTATGGTATATGTAACCTGGTATCTCATTCTGGTTTTGATTTGCACCCGTGACTACCAAAGATTATGAGGACATATCTCTGTGTTTACCTGTCATTCCTGTTTTCTTTTTTCATGCCCATAGTGGAATGAGTTGTTTTTCTTTTTATTATTGATTTGGACATTGTGTTTATATTTCCTGGGTGCTAATCCTTGTTGGTTATATTTCTTTAAAATATCTTCTCTTATTATGTGGTTTGTCTTTTCAACTTTATATATTATTTTTTGGTAAAAAGTCATCTTTACTATAATCCAACATTACTATTTTTCCTTATGGTTTCCCATTTTTGTCATATTTATAATTTAAAAATTCCTATTCCAACATTGTAAGATATTCTTCTATGTTTTCTTTTTAAAATTAAAGTATTCTTTTTTATATTTCAACCGTAAATCCATCTGGAATTGATTTTTCTGTCTAGTATGAGATTCAAGTTGATATGTTTCTCTACAGGATTGACCCAGCATAATTTATGAAATAGACCATCATTGATTCAGGGACCTGCAAGGGAGGCCGTTTTCACATACGCAGTCATGTTTTGTGGCTTTCTGTTCCATTCTATTGTTTATTTTATTCTGCCAAGTATAGGTCTACTTACAAGATGAATTATTTTAAAGGGGAGGAAACTGATAATATAAATTTTCATAGTAGCTCAGAAAAAGAAAAAATATATAGAGAGAATGATCCTTATTTCATATTTCAAAAAACAGGACTTCTTTTAGAGCAAATTCAAAAAAGTAATCACACACGTATAAACACACTCACTCATACACCACAGTAATATCTATCTCTGTTATTACTATAGAAAAATATTTCTAAATAAATATTAGTCTGAAGAATCAGTACAATAGAACATAATTCACATATATTAACATCATCTCTCTCTCTCTCCATCTATATTATGACCAAGTTAAGTTATATCATGAACTGTAAGCATAGTTTATAATTATGAAATCCATAAATCTACTTTATCACATTAGAAAGTCATACTATAAAATCGATAGTCTATATATGGGGAAAAAAAACATTTGATAGCATTTAACATCCATCTCTAATAATATATAATTTAGCAAAGAAATTAAAAATTATTTATGATAAAAAAAATCCTTTTGAATCAGCAGTCAAACTGTACAAAGGAAAACATAAAAACATTCTGACTAAAGTATGAACATCTAATTTGTTGCCACTGCTCTAATTGAATGTTCTAGAATCTTAGCCAGTGGTATTATAAAACATTACTGAAAAAATTTAAGAAGTAAAATTATCACCAAGATGAGATAAAATTCTCATTATGTATAGAAGATATTATTTGTCTAGATAAAAAAAAATCTAGGTTAAAAATATCAAAAATGAGGGAAAGTCAACTGAAAACCGTTTTAAAGATGGGAGCTTTGATAATTTTTCAGGACTCAGAAATAAATATAAAATAGCAATAACAGCTCCATGTGTTTATAATTACTGGGACTGGGTGGTGGGAAAAAAACAACCCCAAACTTCCCTTTAAATGAAACTAACATGTATGAAATACCCAGGGATAATACTAACCCTATATATGCTGAATAAATTTAAGAAAGTTTTTACTATGGGGAGTACACAAAAATATTGAATAAATGAGAAAACAATTGTCCCATTCAACTCTAATTGTCAGTGGGCAGCGAGAACCAGGAAACATTTAAAAACATTTATTTTTAAAAAGATAACTTTTACTTTTATATTTCTTAGAAATTCTTTAAAATTAAAATAATAAGCAAAGGTACAAGAAAACAGGTCTCAATCTGCTGTTAGCAGCATACTTGGCAAAGCATTTCTGAAGAAATTTTAGAAAATACAGATCAAAGGTCTTTATAATATATATAAATTTTGATCCTACTTTTTCACTTCTAATATTTTCTCTCATGGAAATAATCATAGATGAGGACAAATCTTGCTTATTCTAGTGCCATCCAATGGCTGTGAATAATAACAAAAAAATATAAATACTTGACACCAATTATAGGATATTGGTTGATTAATTGTGAAACATTAATAAAATGGCAAAATATATCATTATTTAATATAGTATATAAAAATTAACATCATAGAGAAATATTTATATTATCTTAAATAAATACATACAAGTAAGAATTGCTTCTAAAACATGTAATTCCGTTTTAAGGAGTAAATAACCATCTACTGACCTATCAATTGATCTCATATATAATAAATAAGATAGTTATCCTCTTAGTATATGATTATAGGCTTTGAATTTACTCAGGCTTTGAGTTAAACTCAGATCTACCTGCTATGTAATCTTGAGGAAGTTAATTAAGCTCTCCAAGCCTCAATTTACTAATCAATGAAAATAGTAACATACTGAAGAACTAATAAAATAATATATACTATATATAATATATAGTTAGTATTGAATATTCCAAAGCTTTCATTAAACTAATTCTTAGTAATAATGGATTATGTAATTAATGATATAATGTATTTAATATAAGAAAAAACTATATAATGAATCTCATTATATAGTATGAAGTAGTATTAAATTTCTTGGGCTCTAAGCAAAAGCTTCCAAATTTCCCCTAAAGTGTAAATTATGTCAGCCATATTATCTGATTATCATGCAACAAACGTAGCGGCTAATATAAAAAGAATAAATATCTAAACTTTCCTTGTTCAGGAAAACAAAAAATGCTTAATTAGCTATTGAGTAAAAGAAGAATTAAAATTGCACGCATGGGTTGTTTAGAAAATAAAAACAATAAAACACTAAATATCAGCATTACGGGTTATGCCCACACTGCGATGTGAAGCAAATATGGCATTAATTCCATTATTATATAAGAAAAAAAGAACAAGAAACGAAATAAGGTACAAAACGATGATAAAAGCAATTAATGAAAGAAAAAGAATAAATCAACAAAAAAGCATAATTTTAACAAAATTAGAAATCAGGAAAAGCAATAGATTTATTGATAATGTTTAGGAACTGGTTCATTATACTTACTAGTTCAGTGCTTTTAACAGCATTACGAGCTTCATTGAGAAAAACAAATAAATCACAAAGCTCCTTATTGAGACAGGTAAGGGAGATTGTCTTTCATATAAATACAGAATATTTAAAGCACTAGCTTTCTATGTACACAATTGTATGGAGAGGAGGAAACGTCCAACGTTACTCAGGGTATAAACACCCCAAGAGAACAATAACTGTACTGAAAGCTTTTAAAAGTTATTGAAGAATTACTCCCTCAAAGAAATCTCTGCACTTGGCTCATTTTCCAGATTCTTTTATTCAATTTATATATTATATAAATATTATTATATTTATATATTATATAAATAATATTATATATTATTGGGAACCTGTGAATGTCAAAGTTGCTCCAGGGATTCAGCGGGAATGCAGCTGTTAGCGAACCTCCAACTGGACAGAGGAAAATCGTCTAGATCTCAGACGTGGGTGGTGATGGAGCACTGCATAGGAACAAGCAGGGGTCAGGAGCCAGTGAGGGAAGGCGTGAGAGGTGGCCAGCGATCTGTCTGGGTAGCTGGGACCCTGGACACCACCCAGCAGCTGTGGGAAGGTCACTGCAAACACTTGCACCTCAACCTTCTCATCTGCAAAATGGGATTAACAGGGTCATTGCAAGGATTAAGTGAGCTAATAGGGAAAAGATAAAAAAAAAGCATGGTAAGTAATAAATTTTAGATATGTGAGTTCAAGGATAATGCTGGGAGGTTCTCTTAAAGGTGTGCCAGGAGAGTTTTTATGATAAGATGGCACAGAAGGACACCGGAAGGAAGCAAGGTAAGACACTGGTGGCAATCTGGGATCAATTCCAGGAGAAGAGGACTGGATGAAAGTCCCTGTGGTGAGGGATGCTGGGGATGTAGAAACAACCGGAACCGGAAGAGGCATGAGAGAGTGATGGAGAAGCGCAGTGATAGCTTACCAGTGGAGTACCAGTATTTATCTAGAACATATAAGGGAAATGATATACCTCTGACATTAAGAGGAAACAAGAAATCTCACTTAAAACATAAAAATGAAGGATCAATATGCAGGATCTCAAGGAAAATGACGATTATGTGTATCGATGTATTATATAGGTAAATAACATATATAATATGTACTTTAGAACATTGTATGTCCTGAGTATTATAGTATGTTATTTATTGGGTATTATATAGTATTATCTACCACAAGGACTGCAGATAGGAAGAGAATTTGGCATATTTAATAAACATAGTCTGTAACACTACATGACAAATGTCATCTCAGGTGAGTGAGATTAAAAGTAATTCTTATTTTATTGTTTTTCCATTTTTTTCCTTCTTCTAGTACGCAATACTTTTGCAAATTTTTTAATGGCTTAGAAATTTCTAGTTGCTTATCAATAGCATATATATGTCTATGTTTTTACTCTGACAGTTTCAATTTCAGAAATGTATTCTAAAGCAAAAACCAAAGCTATGAGCAGAGAGCTAGCTCTAAGGACCTGCCCTGAAGTGTTGTTTATGCTCTCGAAGAATCAGAAATTATCTAAATGTCTGTACACAGGAAGCTCTTTAAATGAATTTTGATTTTCCCATGCAGTGGACTTCTATGTATCAGTGTGTGTGTGTGTGTGTGTGTGTGTGTGTGTGTGTGTGTGTGTGTGTGTTTCATAGATGATCAGTTGGCTTGGAAAATGGTCTCAATGTCTTGACCAAGAAGAAATGTGTTAAAATAAATTTACAATTTTTAAAGCAGCTTATCAAGCACAGTGGAATTTTTATTACATAAATGTTCTGGAAAAAAGTAAAGGCATTATTACCAAAATACAAAGAGCAAAACAAGTCTCGATTCATTCTTTTTTTTATTGTTACGTATTTTCTACTGAATCCATAATAAATAGATCATTTTATAATAAAATATTATTATACTGAGTTTTTAAAAACCATTTCTAATGTTCAAAAACTGGGAACCACTATAAAATGCCCCAAGTCATAAAATTACCTGATATATGATATTTATATGATACAAATATTTTTTTTATTTTCCATTCTGATAACATTTGCCTGAGAAAGAACAGGAAGCCACTGAAAGCAGCTGATGACACAGAATCTGCCCCTGTTAAAGCGAGTAGATACACCATAATGAGCAAACTGAGTCATCATTTCTATGTGGGGGCCAGTGAAACAGGAACTGGCATTTTCAAATTTGCCTCTGTTTGGAATTACAAATCCCCAAATTCTGAGGCTATACTTACGAAGTCAGAAGATCCAAAAGCTTAGGTGAGACAGACTTTCTCCAGATGAAAGTCTCAAGGAATGGATTACGATCAGTGATCTCGAAATGAGAAAAAGAACAACCAATTTTTTTTTAATTCTGAAATAAATGCCTGTTTCTTAACAGTCATAATGTATTGTGGTGGATCCATTCACTGAGCCATCAAATATGTATTCTTGATAGCTTTGATGTAAGACATGGCATGGATATTACTGATAGAAAATAAAGAAATGTGTCCTTATCCTCAATGAGGTTATGATTTAATGGGGGAAAGTGACCGGTATTCATACAGTACTTTATGCATAAATTCATGAACATCTCAAGGTTCTGTATAATTATCTCCCAATCAATCACCTAAGCTTGCGGAAGTCTAATTTATTATACTCATTGGTCAGTTTTAGTCCTTATTTTGTTTGACCCCACTGTTCACTGTCTACCTGCCCCCAACCCTTGAAATACTCTTTTTTTTCTCTTTATTTCTATGACATTTCATATTCTTGTTTTTTTTTTTTTCCTAGTCACCTCACTGACTCTGCTAGCTTCTCATCCACTGCCCGTCTTCAGAGGTCTGTCCTGGATGCCGTGTCCCCCTTAATCCTCTACCTCTTCTTTGCTTATCTCCTCACCCCCGTGTCTAATGACTCACGAGGCGACACCTTCAGCTGGAATCTCTCCAGACTGGGACACTAAAACCTACTTCGCATTCCCGTTCATTATCTCACAGGCCATTCAGAGTTTACATATGCAAACATATCTATCTTCCAGCCCAAACCTACTTCTTTTTCAGCATTTTAGATCTCAGTAAACAACATCATCATCCATCAAGCTGCTAAACCTGAGCCATTCCTGATGCCTCTGTATGCCCCTAACATGATTTACAATCGGTCATCAAGTCCTGTCAAGTAGAACTCCGAAATCTCTCTCATGTATATCTCTTCTCCTCATCTCCATTGCAATTGCCTCTTCCCAAGCTGCCATGATCCTCTGGCTGGGATTACTGTCAGAACCTCATAACTGTCCTTCAATCCATACTCCATGCCACACAGCATTCTCTGTACCACGACCCATTCAAAATTCACTCCCAGCGACTAAACAGGTGACCAAAAATGTCTGTGTTTCATCTGTGTTTCATGCCCATGGGAGAGAAGGGACTGAGAATAGACGTTTGGTTAGTAAACCAGTAGGGTCTCTCAAGGCCATAATAAAACCCACTATCATAAGAGTATGTTTACATTTTTAAATTATGCTACGTTAGCCTGTCTGCTTAAAATATTTCCATTTTCTTTTCACATCTGTTTAAAGGACAGTGCATTTTACATGGAATGAAACTAACTGAAAAAAAAAATGCTATTGGCTCAGCACAATGTGCAGCAATGTTCACTTACAAATCATAGGATATTTAGAAAAAAAAGTTTCAAAAACCACGTTTAGGATTCACCCTTTCCCTGAACTCCAATGGGAGCATAAGGTTACACGTGTGGCACTGTACTAAGATTTGAGCAACATAACTTATTCATGCGTGCTCTTGGCCATTTTCTATACTATTCTTCCCCAAAGATGAAGAAACTTGAAAAAAGACCTTGACGAGGATCAGGTCATATTAGACAGAACGTCTTATGCTGGAGATGGATATCTTTAAAATAATAACAAAGCAATGAAAGACTCAACGGAGGCAGCAAAAATATGGAAGATAATTTGACAAGATCCAGAATTCGTTGGTTATATTCAAATAGAAACCTGAATATAAATGGGGAATGTTAAAATTCACGAAAGAACAAATGAATATGATGACAAAGGGCAGAGAGCTCAGAGTCACAAGCTCACTGGTAAATGACAGAAGGAACAAACTATAACCTTGTCTGTAAATAATCTACAATAAGTTTGGTCCAGGACTGGCCTGTAACAGGACAGACACCCCATCCAGAGTGTAACACATTCTCCCCATAGATAATGGGGTTTTATGAAGAACAACATATTCTTAGCTTCCCAGAATACACAATAGAAATCTTTATTGAAATAGCAAATTAGATTCAGCTACATTCATAGAACTCAACATGAATAGGAAACAGCTATCTTTCTGAGTAGTGTAAGTCAATAGGATAATTTAAATCTAAACATCTCCTTCAGTAAAATGAACCATTTTATACTGAACGTGGCAGTAACCACTGTTCAGAAAAATGGATTTACTGGGAAATTTTCTCTTCTTTTTCATCTGGAGGTCCCCTCCTGGGCAGAGTTTGAGAAGACTCTGTCCCTCTCAGTAGGTGCTAATGTGATACACGACGCCATGACTCAACTGTCCCAGGCAAAGAAAGAATGAATGTGCTTCTCGGGACTTGCAGCCCTTCAGCCATCTGATCATGGGTCACCTGGACACTGGGTTTCTTTCAGAACCTTTATTAATACTGGGTTTTGAGCTTCTACCCATGGATCAATGGTGCAACCATCTCTGCTTCAGCATCCTAGTTCTCAATGATGCAATTTTCTTGTTCTAAATTTAAAAAGTGTGATTTCTCAGAATGAAAAAGAAGGAACGGGTGTCACTTGAGAATGAAGACTAGCTGTCAGTTATTCTGGAGAATTTCAGTCTGTGACTTCATATTTCCTCTTTCACACCAACTTTTAGTTTTCACCTGCACATACAATTTTGGGCTCTGACTTAGGCATTTTGAACAGCTGTTGACATTTCAACATCCAGCTGTCCCAGACTCCATCCTAAGTCTCTGAGAATTTCTCTTGTATGAATTACTGAACATATTTGTGACTTAAATTCTAGATAAATAGTCTCAATTTGCCAACACCAATTTTACCAACCCAGGCAAATAATAGACTCCAAAAATTAAAGGGACACGATGTCACAACATCTGTTTTCAGCCATAGTCCCAAACGTGTTTTATCCTAGCCGAGCGCTACATCACTCAGAACAATAATTCAAGTAAGAAAGTGCCCAGAATCCCACAGTAGAGTGCTCACATTCGAGCTCACGCCACTGGCACCAGAGTCTCACTACCTGGATGAGCAGATGTTGGCATGGATGCTGTAGGATTTTCAAGTCTCAGTTGCTTGAACAGAGATGCCAAGTTGCTATATTTAAAATGGTTTATCCTAAAATGTCCATACACTTCCTATAACAGCTATAAGTAATGAGTAGAAAATTATATTATTTCTGTACACTAACAAGAAAATAATACCAGACTGAGTCTCCAATTGTCTTGTAAATGCAAAAATTATCATACAAGTGACAACATGAATTAGTTTCCTCTGGCATGGACCTGGCTGGGTAAAAATTGCTCAGATATCATGCTGATCAGAAATAATTCAAAATCACATTTAAAAACAGTCTCCACGTGTGTCTGCAGATGAATCCAATAATAACTACAAATAAAATATGGTTGGTGAGAAATTATGGTTGAATGACACTGAATTTTGTTGTTGTTGTTGTTGTTGTTGTTGTTGTTGTTTTAGGGGAATGGACATGTTTCATAAATTGGCCAACATCAAATGGGGATTTCCTTATTCCCACATTCCTTGGTGTCTCTTTCAGCTAATTTGCCCAATATAGTTTGTCTTTTACTTTCTTTTGTATTCTTACTTAAAATAACTTGGAAGGGTAGGGTTTTAACACTCACCACTGAATGATAATATCACACTTTTCAACTTTTCTTTTGTCTTCTTCCTCATGCATATTCTCACAGTTGTCATCATCCTGTGCTACGATGGCTTTTAGACACCCCCCTTACCCATTCAATCTGCTTAACAGTAAGAAACTCATGTCTTCACCAGAAAGACCCCAGCATTCTTCTCGTAAAATATACTACCCCTCTGCCTACACTGTGTCAGGCACTGTCCTAGGTGCTGAAGGTAGAACAAATTATCCCTCACGGGACTTTTATCCTAGCACCCAGTAGAACTTGATTAATGTGTATTCTATAAGCCATTGTATTGATGTATTTCGGGCATCTCAAACTAGGTCCACGGAGACAGGCAGGAAACCCATGGAGCTGGCAGGATGGAGCCTCATCTTAGCCACGGGATGTCACGTGCTTCATCTAAAGAGGACAACCACTGCTTAGTCCTAGCTGACGGTCCACATGTGGAAATATGTCCCAGCACTGCGGATACTACTAAATTTTTTATAAGAATAGCTGAAAACTCTAGGCTCTTACGATAAATCTTCCTTTTAAATAAATTTATAACTAACTAAAGTTATAAAAAAAATGTTGGACAAGAAACCCAAATGAAACATGGCTAAGGGCAGATTTGGTCCATGGTCTGGGAGTGTGGGAATTTGGCATAAGTGAACTTTAATTCCAACACTCCTTCCACTTCCAAGATTCTGTAAAAGTCACAAATCCAAAGCTGCTTATATAGAAATTCTTCCGTCAGGGAGCAGAATGGTTTAAGCATTCTTCTGGTTAAAGAAATCTTATTGAATGACCTCTAAATTCTCTTACAACAAGTCAATTTTCAGGGGGAAAAAAGAACCAGTGAATAAGCAATAAATATAAACCACAAAAGAAAAAAAAAAGGAAAAAACAGCTGATGTTGTCTCTGATTGACTTCCTTTGGAATTTCTGCTCACTACCAGGCAACTTTTAATTTTATTCTAAAAATATACTTTAGTGTTCTGTTGTACCTGAATTAGTGAGTAATATGAATAATTTCTTTGAAATAGGAGAGACAGAAATATCACTTTCAATTCAATGGCAACCTGTTTTGTCAATTGAACGCATTTAAAACAATATAAGTAGTTACCTGTCTTTAGATCCTCCAACTAAATTGGAGTATTGGAGTATCGTTAGGGTGAACCCTAACAAACCAGGAGTCCAGGGGGTGGTTTAGAATATTTCTCCACCATTCCTGCAGGCCATCTTTAACACCTAGCCATGTCTGCCTCATACGTAAGAAATAAAAAGTTGAACTTTTCTCTTACAAGTAGGTTAAGAAGATAAGAGTTCTGCCTACTTAGCCAATTAAGAAATATAGCTTGAAAAGCACCAGACACATCATTTTCTGGTCTAGTCCCTTGTGATTGCTAGGGAATCCATTCTTCACCTACAGTTCTTTTCAATCTACACGTCTAATCCAGCTAATCTCCCACAAAATCAACTACCATGTTAATTCTCACATATGGGCTTGTATCCTGTGGGCCATCTTGGTGGCAGTGTTTTAGCAGGCCATTGGCACCTGGATGCATTTGCCTTTCTCCTCAGGAGAGGCCCTCCCAGATTCCCCATCTCAGCTGCTGCAGTCCTCACATACCCACTCCCCGAGGCCACAGTCTTCGGGTTCATCCATGATTCTCCCCTCGAGGTTACTTCCCACATTCAATCGCCAGCTCTGCCAGTTTCACAGAGGTGTTTCTCCTGCACTGTTATCCCAGCTTCTCCACTTGCAATCAGGTCTCATCTTAAATATTTCACTAGCTTCTTAATTGGTCCCCCTGCCTGCAGCTGTCCCCTTCAATACAAACTTCCTTCTCTTCCCTCCCTGACCATTCCCACAGAAACAATGAGTCATCCTTTTGATTAATCTTAAAAATAAGGCTGATTAGATGACAAGCTGGTTTAAAACTTTCAAAATATCTTAATCATGTACACAATAAAAATCTATTTTTTAATTATGACACGCGAGACCATCCGTGTTCTAGCTACTCCCTACATCTCTATCCTCAACGTCTTACTTCTTTTTACCTCACCGCATCACAAACCACTGGAGAGTCCACACAGGAAATCCAAACACACCGAACACACCTGTTCTCAGGCAGCCTATCACCGCAGAAATTTCAAGTAGGTGTTTTTTAGCATCTTTAGATGTATCTCAGACAACTTATTTTAGTATGCCTTGTCTGACTCCAAAATATAGTACATCCTTTTAATGATGACTTAAAAAAAAACATTATTGAGGCATACTCAACACACCATAAAATTTACCCATTTTTAGTGTGCAATTCAGTGGTTGTTAAAATTTTTACAGGATTATGCAACCATCACTGCAATCTAATTTTATAACATTTCCAACACCCTCAAAAAGAAAGTTTGGGTCTGTCGCAGGCCCTCCCTGTTCCCATCCCCGCCAAGGCAACTGCTCACCTAGTTCCATCTCCCCGGGTCTGCCATTTACCAGACGTTTCATATAAACGGGCCATTACACACGTGGTCCTTCCCGCTTGCCGTCTTTCCCTTAGCATGAGGCTCCAGGGGGTCACGTGTGCGTTGCAGGACGTGCCCATTCTTTGTTCATTTTACTCGCTGGACATCATTTCATGGCAGGGATGCATCCCATTGTGTTTATCGACTCACCAGTGGATGACACCTGGGTTATGGCCACTTTGGGGCTGTTCTGAGTAAGGCTGCTAACTGACATCCTCCTGCAAGTTCTCACATGGTCTTCATGTGGACACAATTCCCTCTCTCTTGGGCTGATGCCTCTCCCAAAATGTTTAACATTTTCAGAAACTGCCCAGCAGTTCTGCAGAGTGATTGCACCAGTTTCTGTCTGTCAGATAATAGGAATGTATATGTTGGCCACCTGCCCGGGTCCTGGCACAGGCTCTTAAAACTCTTGCAGTTTCCTAAGCACTAGGAGCACCTTTCGTTCTACTTAGGTAACTCTGAGTGGGCTCCTGGATGACTTCCGGATGCAGCTCATCACCGGAAAGACCCAGCCATCGGTAGAGTCTTGGGATTTTCAGCCTTAGCCCCTGTTCCCTTGGCCTCCGTGCGGAAGCTCCATAAAAATCCCGATGGTTATGGGGTTCAGACAGCTTCCAGGTTGGTGAACACACCCCAGTACCAGGAGGGGTGACGTGCCCACCTCCACGAGGATAGAAGCTCCTGGACTTGGGACCCTCCCAGAGCTCACTCTGTGTCCCTTTTCACTTGGCTGTTTGTCCATCTGTGTCCTTTATCACATCCTCTCATTAACTGGACAACGTAAGTGTTTCTCTGAGTTCTGTGATCTGCTTTAGCAAAGTCATAAATCCAAGGAGGGGGGATTGGGGACTTCGGGTTTGTAGCTAAGTCAGATGGGAGTTATAGGGAACTTGGGGGCCTACTACTGTTGATTGGCATCTGAAGCAGAGGGCAGCCTAGTGAGACCGAGTCCTTCCCCTGTGGGCTCTGACGCTGTCTCAGGGTAGACGCTGTCAGAACTGAGTTCAATTACAGTCCACGCAGCTGGCGTTACAGAAAGCCCCACACATGTCCTCTGTCAGAGGGTTGTGAGTGTGGCAGCCATGTAAGAGTGAAGAAGAAGTGCAGGAGCTATGTGGGTCCTCCTAAATCAATATTTCATCAACAATGTATGTGTTAATGGTGATGTTATGATTATATTTATTACCGCTTCTACTCAGTGAGGTGCATGCTTACAACAACCATTCAATGCTCCTATTAGTATCCATTAGATCTCTCACAGCACCTGGGTGCATAATATGAGCTCAGTGATGTTTATTGAATAAATTAATAAGTGATGCTATTTATGGTGCCTGGCTTACAGAGTTTACTGAAAAATAAATCACTATTCAGGGCCAAAACTTATCTCACCACTAGTCAAATTGTTAACGGTTTATTATTTGGTTAAACCTCGGTTAATAAAATAAGGAGCATCATTCCTTTCTAAGAGTTTAGGACACTGTAATAAGATAGGGATTCTAGTCTTAAGACGTTTATGGTCTTGTGGCGGAGACCACACAGGAACAAAATTTTAAACCACGTTCCTTTTGCAGAGATATTTCAAGGAGCATGCAAATGTTTTATTTAAATTTTATTATTGTAAAACTATAATAAATTATTCTGCTCTATCAAATATTATATACCAAGCAACAACACACTGCAACCCAAAATGTGCTAACTCATACTGTCAGATTAATTTATTTTAAGCAGCCCTAGGGATAAAGCTACTGTGTTATATCTATGAATATATATCATGGTTGCGTTTTAGCAGAAACTGAATTATTCAATTATACAAAAACTCTGACCCTATGCAAAACTGGGAATAGTTGTAATCTCTGTGAACTACCTTTTTTCCAGAATCACACACGGTATCAAAGCTTGTCTTGAATTGTGTGAATCTTGAAACAGGCCTAGTTGTCGAGAAAAATTTCTTGCATACAAAGTGTCCACGTAGCAGGCATGCTCAGGATTGTCACAGGGCTACTCGCCTCCAGTGGAATACCCTAGCTTCTCCCAGACCACCGAGCGTGTGTAAGCAGATTTGTGACAGGTGACACAAGGTAGTATAAGAAAGTAAATAATACGTGACTGCCACGTTTACTCAAAAACCCAGCAAGGGCAAGTCTGGCACTACATCGAGGAGCTCATTCGGTCACCAAACTATGTAACGGAACAAAAGTAATTATTTTCAGCAGATAAGAGAATCTAGAATCTCTACGAGGTAATTATCCATAATACCACTATACAAAAAACAAAAAAAACTAGACATCTGAAAAAACTGAAAACTGTGATTCATAATTTTTAAACAATTGGTAGAAAATACTCATATTTGATCCACATGTTGGAATTAGCAGACAAGGACGTTAGTGATTAAAAATTAATAATGCATCAGGATCCAATAAGTAGAGGGAAACCACCCAGTAATTTGAACATGGCAAGTTTAATACAAAGGAATGATTAAATGTTAACAGGGGATGTAGTAACAGGGGATTGGCTGGTAAAAAGTAAAAAGAATTCTCAGGAATAGCAGAAATAGAAAGCACCCGCCATGTCTTGGGCCGAGATGTGGTACCCAGGGAGAGGCCCTCCATCCCTCGCGACTGATCAGACCTCGCAGGAGGGGCGGGGTCACGGTCCCCCCAGCGTGAGGTGCACGGAGGAGCGGCTCCCTGCGGGGTTCTCTCAGCATCGCTCTGGGGTGCCCGTGTCCACCGTCTCCGGAGCGGTGATGACATTAGGATCTGGCTAAAGGAAACTTGAAAGATCGCTCCATCTTTAGTAGTGGGAGAACAGGCACATGACTTTATCCTGATGCCCAGAGGCAATTCCTCAAAAAAGAATCCGAGCTGGGCTGCCCGAGCATCTTCCAATGTCCTCTGCGACCACGTTTCTCAACAAGAAGCAGTTCCGTCTCCAGAGAACGTCTGGCAATGCCTGGAGACGGCCCCGTGGTCAGGATGTGCGGGTGGGGCGCTACTGGTGTCCCGCCGGGGAGATGCTGAGGACCCGCTAAGCGTCTGACAATGCGCAGGACAGCCCCGCCCCCCGGGGCCAGGCCTGAGAACTACCCAGCCCCAAACGCCCCTCCCACCCCCGCGCTGAGGCTGAGAACCCTCTGCACCGATGTACCTAGCATACAGATGAAGGGCAAAGTTCTCTCGATTGGGTGACACTTAATGGACTGAGGCAACACTAGGATGGTGAAGAGTTTTTTCCTTGAACACCAGAAAACTCAGTCCTACCAGCAGAGAACACAGGAGCTGGCCATTTGGCGTTTCTGTGCCCTAAATGACTTCATTTTTACCTCTGTTTACATTTATATTTGGCTTCTTCTTCAGTGAGGGAGGGAGTATATTATCAAGTCTCACACTAGCTCATCTTCGAGATGAAGTTTGCTTTCGGATAAGATTTCTAAACCTCATCATATATCCTGCTAGGGCTTTGGTTCACGCTTCATCCACGGCAAAGTGTTTGATTGATAAATATTGGATCAGGGTAATTTTGAGCTGTTTAACATTTTCTATCTAGGAGGAGAAAAAGTTGAAAACAAAACATGTTGAAGATCTTCTAAATGGCCATTTCTCCCTGCGTGTAAGTGTCATGATATTCATATTCTAATCTGGATAATTAAATGCGTTTTTGCCTGAACTATACAGGTAATTCAGGCAAAGTCGCGGACAGGTTTGGACGGGTAACTACCCTGTGTGTGCACTTTTCTGTTTGTTTGTGAGAAACGGTCTTTGTTCTTGAGCTGTTTCGAGAATGACATTTGAAAACTGTGCGTGACCGGTGGAGAGGTGGAAGGGTCTCACGTTCACCAAAGCTTTGTTGTCTTTGTTCTTTGAGTTCATTTCATGCAGAAGTTGGTCTAAAGGGGTATTTTTAAAACTCCAACGGTCTATGTGGCCATTTCTGTGACCTAGGGCACTTTCCTGCTTCTGATCTCACACAGAGATAAAAAAAAGCCCTCCTGCCACAGCTAGCCTTCCTCGTGTCACAGATGAAGTTGAGCTTACCTTGTTTTTGAGGAAAAAAAAATAAGTGGGGAGAGAAAATGCTTCTAAGAAATAATACACAGAATCCAGACACAGCTGGCGGAAATTGATCTCGCACAAATATACGTTTATGTCATATGATAATGTCACATCGTACTGTAAATATGCACACAATACTGTCACACACCTGTTGTCACCACCCTAGTCCAGGATGGATCTCAGCTGGATCTGCTTTGCCTCTCCTCCGATGCACAGAATGAGCATTGGGAAGCTTAAGTCACATCTTATTCATCACTTCTTTAGAACTCATCAGTGATTCCCTGACGCACTGTGCGTTCTGCCCGTGACACCAGGCGAGAGGCCCCACTTGATGGAGCATCTGATCTCCTTCTCCCCTCTCCACCTCCCCCTGGGGACACTTTTCATGTCATGACTCCTCTAACTGCTTCCTCACCTTAAGCCTCTTCTCCTGGCGTTCCTTTGTCTGGGGAGGACTCCGCCCCACCCCTACCCCCACCCACACCCTGATTCTCACCTGGCAGCTCCCTCCCCATCCATTCCGAATCTCTTCCCTGCTCTCAGCCTGAAGGTGGAATCTTCCACTCTCTAAGGGGTTCTGCGTCCCGGGGCTGACTCTGCTTGCTCAGTCTTTACGAATGGATGAGGAAAAACATTCCAGCCAAGCTCAGGCAAGCCTCTGTCGGCCCTAAGAAATCGTCATTTTGATTAGTCAGGGTTCTTCAAATAAAGAGAACTGCGCAGATACACGTGTGTCTTGGACTGCATGGGAAGTCAGCACCCTAAAGTCACACGATGTTCAAGGGCCAACTGTAACAGGATACACAGATATACAGTCCCGCGCCACTTAATGAGAAGGATACGTTCTGAGAAATACGACGTTAGGCCAATAATTCATTCTGTGAACATCACAGGGTGCTCTTTCTCAAACCCGCGTGGCCTGGCCCACGACACACGCAGGCCATGCGGTGTATACACAGCCCATCGCTCCTAGGCTACAGACCGGTATAGAATGTCACTGTGTGAATACTGTAGGTGACTGTGACACGATGGTAACATTGTTGTATCTAAACATATCTGAACATAGAAAGGCGCAGTAGAAATGCAGTATAATTTTGGTGCGGGTGTACGGGGCGCTTACCATAAACGGAGCTTGCAGAGCTGGAGGTCGCTCTGCGTGACTCACGAGTGAGCAGTGAGCGGACACCAAGGCCAAGGACATGTCTGTGCCCTACTGCAGCCTTTATCAACACTGGACGCTTAGGCTCCACTACGTGTATAAAACAGCATGAGATTACATCAGGCACGAGATAAAAAGATGCCATCGAGAGCGATGCCGTAAGCGCACGATGGACGAGGCTGCTGCTGGCTCACACGGCCACTGTTTCACGGCAAACTCTTTCTCCATAGGTAAAAAGAACACAGTCTAAAATGATGATAAACAGTTCGGAACAGTAAGCACATAAGCCAGTAACCGAGTCGCTTATTATCAGCACCAAGTATCAGCACCATACCTCATCGGACGTGCTACTGGGGGTGCGGTAGGGTTGCTCGCACCTGCACCCCACAGGCACGGAGAGATGGGTTGTGCTGTGACACCGCAGTGGCTGCTATGCCCCTGGGCAACGGGGATCTCCAGCCCCGTTCTGCTCTCACATGTGGGACATGGTCGCCACGTGGTCCGCCAGTGACCACACGACTGTAGACACACAGAAGGAGATGTAGCTGAGGGATCAGCTCACACAGTTATATGGAGGCTGGGAAGTCCCTCGATCTGCTGCCCGCCAGCTGGCGTCTAAGAATGCTGGTGGCCTGGTTCCTGTCCTAGCCTGCAAGACTGAGGACACCAGGAGTGCCGATGTCCACGATCAGTGGAAAGGGCATGGACGTGCCGGGTCACGCGGAGAGCAAAGCGCCCTTCGGTGGCCTTCTTGCCCTGCTCAGCCGCTCGCCAGGTCGGCTGGTGCCCGCCTGCAGCTTCTTCACCCGATTACCAGCTCAAATGCCAGTCTCCGCTGGAGGCATGCTGCTCACACACACATCCAGAAATAACGTCACCAGCTCTCTGGGCGTCCCTTGCCCAGTCATGTTGACACGAAAAATTAACCGTCACAAATGAGAAATGGAAATTCGGGGCCCTTTCACCTTCTCGTCTGGGAAGGCATTGTGGGCCGAGAGGGAAACCTCATCATGATGCTCTTATCTCACTGAACAGACTGACAGAAACTCTGTTCTTTGCCATGTCACTTTTAATAGATTAATAGGAAGACCGATATCTTGGCAATGAGGAGGTTTTGACAGGGAATCTGTAGATACTGTCATCTTTTTTTTTCCTCCTGTTCCTGAATCTGTTTTCTAGTAAGACCACAAATCTTCACAGAATATAAGAATCTGATTGGTTTCCCTAAAGAAGAAAACACCACACGAGCTTTGGCCTGGCCTCCCAGAGGAGTTTCCCTGAGCTTCCTTCCCCTGTAACAGCTTCTCAGACAGGGGACCCCCAGCCTAGGGACAGCTGCCTACTGGGGGACCCTGCACAGTGGGTCCCTCTCCCTTAGCGGCGCTGTATCTTAAGGATGTCCCGTCTTAGGACACCTAGCAGGTTAGAGACCACACCCTTCGGAGACCATGCATCGCTGGGCCTGGCGTCTTAGTGGCCCTGTCTGTGCAGACCACAGCTGAGGGACCTGAATCCTGGGGGCTCCGCTTGCTGCTAAAACAGGAGGTGGTTGCTGCTGCTGTTGTTGTTTCAATCGTGTAAAGTTTCTTCTGAAAGTTTGGTAATTTTTGTGATCAGGAGAGGATAATTAGGGTCCCTGTCCCAGGGCAGCAAGACAAATGAACTGCGTCGACGGGAATCCTCACGCTCACAGTGGGCTGTTGGGAAGACCGGGCTCTGGGGACTCCTGTGGCCCTCACTTCCCTCTGTCACCAGGGACTGCTATCCTGGAATGTAGAAGCTCCCCCTTATCCACGGTTTTGCCTTCCGTGATCTTTACTTACCCACGGTCAACTTCAGTCTGAAAACAGTAGATAGAAAATTCATCATACGTGCTTCTTGTGATCTTGGTCTATGATATAGAGCGGCTAACAATACGATTTGAATTTTTATTGGGGGAAGGAGAGGGTTTAGGATTAAACTTGAGTGGAAAAGGGCAAAAAGAGAATGAACGCAGGTGGCTGCCCCGGCTCCTGCTCAGGGCTCACCAGGCCGGTGTTTCCGTGCATGCTGCCAGCTCGCAAGGGCCGTTACGAGCTCGTGCTCTGCTAATAAATGAAGGCCAAGATTAGTAATCTAGCTTTGCTTTTGAGCCAAAACATGGCTCCACGGCACGTTCATTTGATACAGAACACAGCTTTTCATTAATCATCACCATAAGGTCCACTCCGTGGGGCTGCAGCAGCAGATTAACCTGAACTGCTATGCCCCTCGTGTGTCCCGGATGACATAACTCAGTGTGGCACCAGCATTTCTGACGAGGGGGTGGGATCGATGTGAGGGCTGCTTGCCTATAAATGAGCTGCATGTCCAAGAAGGTGCGTGAGTTAAAGGCTGTAAAATCTAGGGTGGCGATGGCCAAATGCATCATTGCATAGCAACTACCAAGTACAAACCTACCTCTCCCCTCCCCGCCCAATACACTCACAATCAATTACTGGGACCTCAGCAGAGGCCGCCCCGAATGCCTCTCTAAGACTGTAGAAGGCTTCTTGGAGTTTTTAGAACGAGGTGTTTTCTTGAAAAAGGCTTCACAAACTCCATTTCATCCCACTGGACACTGAGAAGGCTGATTTTCAAAAGCCTTTCAAACTAAATTATAGCCACGCCCTGGAAGTCGTTACATGCAGTTTTTTGCCTGCCTCCATACTGGCCTACCCAGAGTGAGGCTGAAATATTTTGGCAATACCTAGATTCAAGAATTGAAAATTCATCTTTGGACACGTGTGCTAAATTTCCTTATCCTTACACTCCACGGAATGGGTCTGAGCAAGAAATTACTAGTCAAAGCTAATCGCTTTAAAAAAAAAAAAGTGTATCCTTTAGTCTCTGCTCAGTATATATTTTCAAAAAAAGTGTCATATTTCACTTATTTCATAACATACTTTCTTCGTCTAACCAATATTATATAACTACTGTTTGTTTCATCATGTGTGATATTCTATGGCTTTTTGGTGGCTATTATCACACATCACAGATCGGCGTTTTTTCAAGCAAATTCTTTCTGTCTAGATACAAATAACTCTGTATTATAGACAACACTGCAAATAAAATGTAGGGAATGACCCCATGGTAGGCAACGGCTTTTAAACCCAGGCAATGGTCTTGAATAAAGTTTTCTTGCTTGTTTAACCTGTCTGGTGTGGTTTTCCTTTGACAGTGCGTCTCGGTGGAAGCCGATAGCCAACATTTGGGGTGACGTGAGCGGGAAAGTCTTGCTGGAGTGAGGGTCAGGGGCTGTGGCAGGAAAAATGTGAGTCACTTGTTTGGAGTGGACGGTTCTGGGGCATTACTGTGTTCATGGGGCAGGTGACGTCAACCTACAGGGACTTCCCAGGAAGGAGGGGTGCCCCTGTCTTAGAATCTGGCGAGGATGTCCCGACAGATGCAGGGATGCGCCCAAGGGACCAAGATTGAAAACCCGGAAACTGTGATGTGAACAGAACATGTGGCTTTGGGGAGAAGCGTCTTTCTTAGCTGAGCCCAGCCTTCCCCAGGGTGGCGGGGTGTCTCTGCCAGGTTTGGGGAACTGACTCAGCACCGGGGACAGGTGAGCCCCACATCCACCTGGGGGAGCAGCACAGGTGGGCAAGGGGCAGGGTGAGTCTTCATCAATTATCGCGCAACGACCAGAGTTTGCCTCCTAGCCCAGAGGGGAGCGCGCTGCCTTCTGCCCGCTCCATACACACACGTCTCATCGGGTTTCATGGGGTCTGGAGTGGCTGGACGCACCCCGAGCGCACGCTGAAGTGCTCTGATGGGCCCTCACGTTTTCTCTTTGAGAATCACGCTTTCTTCTCAAAACTCATTATTTTTAATTGCTCCTTTCAGGATCCTGAAACCCTCGCCTCGGTCTCCCTCATTATTCTCAAAGTCTAACCTGACTTGCTCTGACGCATGTTTAGGATCCTGGGCTCCGTCCTTTGAAAGATCAGGTTCTCTGCCAAAGGCTGCTATGTTTACAAAGCCTCATGGGCGTCAGATCCAAACACGGGAGCCAGGGTCCGGGGGTGTAACATGGCAAGCAGGCCACCCCCCCAGCCAGCTCTGGGAAAGGAGGTCCGTATTCTCGCAGGGACCGCGGGGCTGACGCGGATTTAAGCGCGCCAGAGAGTCGCCTTTGCCGTTTCTGGCTTCCTACCCGTGGTCACTACTGACTTAGCGGACGTCAGGATAGAGAAGGAGATGCAGAGTCAGCGCTGGATGGAGACGGTCCCAGAGAGGGAAATGCATCGCGTGTACCTTGCAGAGTCTATGGGTGTTGAGAGAGAGAGAGATGCTCAAAGAGGATGAAGATTGAGAGACCAACGATTCTGAACTAAGGGGCACATAGCTTCCCTGCCCACCAAGGGCCACTTGTCAGTGTCGGAGATAGTTCTGGCTGTCACTATGGAAATTGCAGGGGCGAGGGGAGAGGTTACTACCGGCATCTAGTGAGTAGAGGCCAGCGATGCTGTTAAATGTCCTACAGTGCCCAGGACACGGTAAAGTGACCTCCCCACTCCAAAGAATTATCCAGCCCCAAATGTCAATATTGCTAAAGTTGAAAAAATTTAATATAGAATAAGGTGTCTCTTATATTTCCCCCAAATGTAAGAAATGGCACAAATATTTCTATTCCCATATCGACTAAGACTTCAGGTTGAAATAAGAACCATTACTATCATAATAATAACAATAGTTAACATGGATGAAGTATTTATTTTGTGGTAAGCATTCATTAGCTTATTTCTTGCCTGTGCAATAAATGGTATTTAATATCTAATGAATGTCTTTGAGGTAAGGTCACTAAAAACCCCTAAAATTCAGAGAGATTACATAATTCCCACCAGGGACTCATGCGGCATTCACATTTCAGAATAACTCCTTTCTTTTTCTGAAGCCCGTGATTTCCACCATTCCTCTGTGAAGGGCAAGTGGGGAAGGCAAGGAAAAGGAAGGAATCACAGATGGGGTTCGTAATATATAAAAGGTTCGACGTGGTTGCTGCATATGAAATATCCTACACATGCCCAACATCCAGAAATAAAATTTAAAAGGTTAGCATTTAAAAAAAACAAACAAAATGATGACAGTCTAAGATAAAATCTAACGAGTTCATAATTTTTAGGTAAAATTATAACTTGTCATTAACGAAGTAGGTAGAAAGCCTAAAAAAATGGAGAGAGAGACACTGTTTATGAATAGGCAGACTTATTAGCATAAAGATGCCCAATATCTCCAAATGAATGCATCTTTAATATGATTGCATTAAAAAAATTAATGCAAATTCAATACAAATCCCAATTGGGTTTTTGTTGTACTTTGGCAAAATGATTACAGGATTTATGTGGAAGGACTAATTACTAAAATGGCCAAAACAAGCGAGAAGACCAACAGGTGAGGGGACTTTCCCTGGACCACACATCCATCTACGGGGATGAGGAGCATGCAGAACCGGCCCAGGAAGAGATAAACGATTTGTGGAATAGGAAAGAAAGTCCCCAAACAGCAGCAGTTCAGTATCTGGGGCTGAACTGTAATTATTTGCAACAAATGGTACTTGGACCATTAGTTAACATTAAAAAAAATAATAATAAAATTGAATGAACACACACAGGAATTAAAAATCAAGGTATGAAAAAAAAACCCCTCTAAATACTTTAGAAGAAACTATATTTATTTCTGGCAACAGAGAATAATTTTAAAACTAAAATGTGATAAAATACAAACTATGACAAATTTTGATTATTTGACTACACTGAAAATACAATTGTCCATTGTTCATCGAAAGATATTTTAAAAGTCTAAAGACAGATTATATAGATTAGAAGAACATGTTTTCATGTAATAATAAAGGGTTAGAAAATTAGTATTCAGAATAAAAAAAACTTGTAATACTGAATAAGAAAAATAAAAACAATCAAAAAGAAAAGTGTATTTATATGTATATATGTATGAAATTTTTGGAGAAGGAAATATAAGTGAATAATGAACATGTAAAAAGATGGTTTAAGCCCACTGTAAACAGAAAAATACAAAGTAAAATTGAGATGAGATACTATTTTATACCCGATATATGGGTAAAAATCTTAAAAAGCCTGAATACCGTTGGTTGGCCAAGGGAAACCCGTATACACTGCTGGTGGGCTGTAAACCAGGACACCTGCTTTGGAGATCGATTTAGCAGTAAATAGTAAAACCAACAATGTGAAAATTCACAACTCAGCCCTTGTCCTCTGAGTGGTTACCCTGATAAAGAGACACGTGAACCATGTTTGTAGCCACGTCTGCATCATTGGAAAGGTGAGAAGAAAGTAAAAGCCCAGCCATGGAAGAATGATAAATAAGCTAGGGGTAGCCATGCAGCAGAGTATTACACAGAAGTGAAATATAAACGAGCCCAATGTACATATCTACAGTACATCCGTCATAACGCCAAAGGAAAAAATAGTGCAAGTCGCCAAAGAATACAAACGGGGAACGCCCCATGTATTTTGAAGAATGCCAGCCTATCGCCTTTATTGCTGATGAAGCCTGCTTACCATGAGCAGAAGTCTCCTGGCAAATCCAAATCCAAGACAAGGGTTATCTCTCGATATGGGAAAAGGGATTAGTGAACACAGAGACTTCAAATGCATGGGTGATAAGGGATAAGCTGGGCAGAGGCACAGATGTTACTATTTACATCTTAATAAGTCATACCTTCCCCTCATTCAGCGAATCGCTGCGTGCAGACGGTGACGTGCTGTGCAGCGAGGCGGAGGGTGGCCTGCACGCAGAAGGAGCCCCATCCATCCATCCACTCTGCTCCCAGGAGAACTGGCTGCTTTGGGCAGTTGACCGGGTGTGCTTTGCCACCCTCTCAGCGGATGAAGGCGGCCAAGCAGCTGGATTCCTTGTGCTTCCTCACTCCTAGTCTGGATCCTGTCCTGAGACTGCACCACGAGCCAAGAGGTTCGAGAAAACGGGCTGCCCTTTGCTTCTTATCAATGTCATCTGATGGGAATTTCCAAGGGCAGCATCCCGCTGGAGTCTAAAGCGAAGGAAGAATGCCCATCCATACACACGCTTACAAAACACCCTTGCATATCTCAAACCAAGTGACAGTAACTTAAGGGAAGGTCTACGATGAAAAAGCCTCATTACGTACATAGCCTGTGCTGCCTCATCCATTCATGAGCCATTGTCAGCCCTCAAAAGCCACCCGCCAGGGGTCACGATGACACGCAGGGCTGGGCACCGACTGAGGACTGATTCTGAACGTCTGTGCCAACGGCACAGCGATGCAGAGCTGTGAACAACAGTGCTGGCCGTTCCTTAAAATTTCATTTGTTCATAGTGGGTTTTTATTAGTTTTGATTTTATAAATTATTGCATTAAATATCATTTATCTTGACTACTGAGTATGTGCTGCCCCTTAAATTTTGTGTGCCCGAGTGGGTGCTTGGCTGCCTCTCTCCCTCATCCTGGCCCTAGCCAAGGCTCCAGGTTCTGTTATTTGTTTTCAAGAGAAGATCTCTAGCAGCAACTGAAAAGTCAAATATATTTTATCTTGTTCTGACCTAAAACACATTCCGTCTGAGCCCAGTGGCTAAAGTCACCTTTATTGTCAGTGATTCAGGCTAAATTTGCAAAGGGCATATCAAAGCATATTATTGTGCAGATATAAAATTCAAACAAATCAAATTCAATTAAAGTAGCATTTATAGAGTGTCGTCTATGTATAAGACACAGGAGTGGGATCTTTGGGCAGGAGGGAGGGCATGGAAGGATATACCAGGACATAGTGTCACTGTCACAAAGCACACACCCCTGAGACACTCGTATACTCATACTGTAGTGGCAATAATTCTATAAATATATAAAAAATAATCCTATATATTATGATCTCTCACTATCTGCCTTCCACCAAGCCCAGCCTTTGTTTAAAAGTCTATGTCTTCACTCCAGAAATCATGTACAATTTCTCAGATATAAAAATAAAGCAAAGCAAAACAAAAGAAGTCTTACTCAACAAATATTTGTGGAGCATCCAATATTTTCCAGTAGTTCTGGGTGTAGGATACAATGGTGAACATACAGCTCAGTCAAGTGGGGGATACAGATCAATCAGCATGAATTGCAACATAGTCTGATAAGTGTTTTGATGGAGGAAAAGCAGGTTCAGTGTCTACAGTGAGCACTTAACCCAAACTTGTATGTGGGTGTCACAGAAAAGCTTCCTACAGGAAAGTAAGTCCAAAACTCGAAACATAACTGAGTTAATCACTAGAATGGATGCTGGGCAGGACAACTAACTGAAAAATGGAAGGAAAAAGGACAATCATAAATGCCAAAGCTAAGATGACATAATGTTAGAATTATTTCACAAAGATAGTAAAGCAGCCACCATAAAAATACTTCGATGAACAATTACTAACGCATTACAAAGTTTCTTTGTAATAGTCTCAGCAACAAAATAAATATGTAAGCAAAGAAATAGAATATATAATCAAATGGAAAGTTTTAAATTAAGAAAAATTGCATTTTTAAACTCATTTTAAAACTCAATGAATAGACTCCATATCAGGATGGAGAGAGAAGAGGAAAGAATGACTAAGCTTGAAGAGAGAACAATAGAAATTACCCAAGCTGAACGACAGAAAGACTCGGGTGAAAAAGAGGCTTGGGGTTCTGTGCAACTAAATAAAATATCCAATATGCACGCAGTTTGAGTGTGGAAAAGATGGAAGGAAAAGGATGGTGATCGAGAGATACTTGAAGAAATACTGGCTGAAAATTTTCCAAGTTTGGCAAAAGACACAAACTTACACTTGCAAACAGTTGCGTTAACTCCAAATAGATAAACCCAAATAAATCTATACTAGGATACATTATAGTCAAATTTCTGAAAATTGAAAGCCAATAAAAAATCTTAAAAGCGGTGAAAGAGAAATGACACGTGACATGTAGGTGGGAACAGCTCGAATGACTGTGGATTTTTCATGAGAAATCACAGACACCAGAAGGAAGTGACACAATATTTTTCAAGTGCTGAAAGAAAATAACAGAATCCTTTACCCAACAAAACAATCTTTTGGGAGCAAAGGAGAAATCATGACATTCTCAGATGGACAGATAAGATTTGCCATCCGCAGCTCTACCCTAAAAGAATGGCTAAAGGAAGTCATCTAACCAGAAAGGAAAGGATACAAGGAAACCAGGAAGCAAAAATAAGGGGCAAAGTGAATCCGCTAAGCTTCACTAGCGTTTTCTAAATTATGTCTGATGATGGAAGCACACATCACACCTGTCTGGTGTGCTTGCACACGTCTGCAGAGAAAAGCATCAGGATGGTTGTGTTACAGACGGGGGAGAGTGAAGAAACTTAACAGGAAATGGGTTTTTTATGCTTCACTTGAGCTGGTCAAATGAGACCGGTGGAGTGTGGCGATGCCACTGGGTGTTCCTTTCTAAGCCGCGTGACAAACACCGCTGCTCTGGACTTCAACCTCTGATGGATGTCACCATAATGGTCCCTGCAGTGAATAAGCGCCTTCCCTTCTCCGCCTCTTCTTCATCTCGTGTGATTAATAAATCATGACCATGCGGCACTGTTCTCTGCTGGTTGTGTCGTGTGTCTTTTCCTACTGAAGGCTGGCCACCTCTCTCCCTCCCCAAGAAAGACATAGATACTATCTTTGCAACTGACCTTTGGAAAAGAAACAGAGCTTGGGAATTTATATCCTTCCCTCGTGCTAGAAAACCACCTCGCTGCAGGTGAGCTGTAGAGCTCTACAGGCTGGAGTCACAGCTTCGATGGGCCAAGCGGTATTTGCCTTCTTCCTCCAACTCTTGCCGAGAGGACATGTCATTCGGAAAAAAAACAAACCAGAGCGTTTTCTCCTCCCTGGATTCCCCAGCTTGGTTGAACAGTACCAATCCCTCATTCCAGGGAACGTCATTGCTTTAACTGTGAACGCTGCTGTAGGTCAATTACATTAGCAAGGTTAATAAGTTCGAGGCTGGAAGTTCTGAGCTGCTGAATCTAAACTAATCATCGCTCAGAAAAGTTCAAAGCTCACACAGGAGGGCACGCACTGCACGCCGGCTCCCCTGCACAGGTTGCTACACCATAATGCTAATTGAGGTGATGATTACGACGACGTCAGCAACAATCCCTGTACTTACATTGTTCATTATACATTTTCAAATGCCTTCAAAGGCATGATCTCACTATATTACTGCACCAGCACTCATCGAGAATATTTGGTTTCATATCAGGAGAGACGCAATCAACAGGCTGTAAAAAATTACCATTCCCAGACTTCCCTGATGCTTAGTTCTTGAGCCCATGGTGGATAAGGGGACCGAGTCTAGTCCATAGGCAGATCCCTGATGATGAGCCGAACACTCAGAAATCATACTCACCAACCATGCTTACTAAAACGTGATCAGGAGACACACCTAAACTTCGCCAGTGGCTCTCCTTGCTTGCTCAATGTCATTGCTTATTTTGGTATTTGGATATTTTCACATTTTTTTACCACCTTCTTTTCTAAGTTTGTCTTCTGTTCTTCCTATGTACTGATTTCTAAAGCCAATTCCAGCCAGACTGTTAGTTTTTGAACAGGTGCTCTCTTCTATTTATTCCATTTCCCTTGCCTGGAATGTACCTGGACCTGTACCTATATCTATCTATATCACCTTCCAGAGATGTCAGAATTCTTCCCAGCTGTTCCCAACTGCACAGTGAACAAGCGTATAACTGACATCTTAGTAACCCCTCTCTCGAATCACTGCCCAAGTGCAGACCCCCCCGGTCCCGTGGGAATGCCACAGGTGCACTTGAAGGTCAGATATTTGGGGAATAAACAAGAGCATCTTTGGGGCTTTCTCACATCTCCAGTCGTAGCCTCCTGCCAGTGTTGGCGGATGCCGCCGACTTTATAGTCTGTGGACCAAAGGTCTGCATCGTTTTCAACGAGACACACATGTGCACGCACACACGCACGCACGCATGCACGCCCCCTGAAATCTCTTGCCTTTCACATCAGACTTTTCTAATTACGTTTTCTCTCTGGGCTCCAGGCCATCAGATGAGCTAGCTGATTTATGTATTTTTCCTTTTAACCGATGCCCCTTCGGGTTTGCATGTAGCTCGGGGGAAAGCAAATTTCCTGTCAACAGCCAGACGGGGAACACGTGAGACTTCAAGGACCACAGTCTCCATCCTGACATCTCGGCTCTGCCTCCTGGCGTGCAAGCGACCACAGACAACGCATGAACCTGGACTGCATATCATTCTCATTCTTCAAGCCTTTACACACTATAAAGACCATTCACTTGAAAAGCTCAAAGCTCCTCAAACAGCGGCAGCAGGAGGACCAGGTTCGCCACATGCCTTGCTGATCCCTGTTACAAGCCTGCATGTGACTTGTTTTACATGCAGAAGGACACGTGGATCAGAGAAGTCCAGCAGGACTGAATACCCGGGCCCTCCCCACGTTCACGTGTGGAACGCCCGTCCCCCACGGGGTGATGGCATGTCAGGGGCAGGGCCTCAGGGAGGTCTCATGGTCACGTGGGCAGAACCCTCCTGAAAGGGATTCCGCCCTTCTAAAAGAGACACGGAGTGCTCCCTCGTCCCCTGCACTGCGTGGGGACACGGCGAGGATTCGGCAGTCTGCAGCCCGGAGGGGCCTTGAACAGACACCAGATCTCCGTCCGCTTCTGTGACTTTGGACTTCCAGCCTACAGGACTGTGAGGAACAAGTTTCTGTCATTTATAAGCCATCCAGTCTATGGTAGTTTGTTGAAGTTGCACAAACAGAGATGCAAAGGAACAAAAATTTCAATGCAAACCTCCATATCTTTTCTTATCTAGATTTTTCAGATAAAACATATGGTTTTATACTGGTGACTCAATAGAAATATTTTGTTAAACTTGGTGTCTTCAATGGGTGTGCACTGATGACTTCAATGACCCCTAAAAGACCCCCTGCGAGAAATGGGGATTATCGCAGTGCGTGAGGATATACTTGTTGGTTAAATTTCCATATTATATGGTTCAATCGTTTGCTTTACAGAGTCGAAACTTAAGATTCAGTGAAGATACATGACTTCCCAGTGCTAAGGAGACCGTGGGTGTTGGGACCAAAAATGGTGAGGATGAGTGACAGGTGTGGGAGGGGACAGGACGCTGTAATTTTCACGTATGACTTTTCCTTGATTCTCAATTGACTAGTACAATGACATAACTATGGACATAGGTGTTGAAATAGAAGTGTGTGTTTATGAGTGTTAAAGATGAATAAATCTCCAACTTCTTGGTCCTACTTTAATGCCCATCTACCAAAAAAAAGTAAGAAAGAAAAATAAATAGAAAATCCAGTGATCTGATTTCCAAACTCTTCATTGTTAATAGTACTTTCTTAAAGAGGGATCAAAAAAAAATGAGTTTTGTCACCAAGTCAGAGGAAAACTTCCTAGAAATCTCGTTGGACAGTCCTTTTCTGGAACTTCCCAGGAATTCAGTAGCCATTCATTTGGGTCTTGTCACACTATCTTTACACAGGCACGCATTTGTCACTGTGTTGCATGCAAAGTCACTGGCAAGAAAGTTATAGTCGCTGCCCTTAGATTTTCAACAACAACAAAAAGCCCTTTGTAAATATCTAAACCCAGCATGCCTCTCTCTTACCCCATCCTACCGCCATTCAGACTTTTGCTTTTCTCACCGAGTAGCTTTATGATGTTCCTTCTAGAAAGAGACCCACCCTCCCCGCTCACATCACCAGTGATGCTTCTCTCTCTTGCCTTACCCTCGTCAGCCACACAGAGGAGGCTGGCGATGTCATTGGAGGGGATTCCTGGGAGGAGGCGGGAGGGAGAAAAACCCACTGTCAAAAAAAGCACCTGTGAGACCTGACAGACGAAGCTCAAGTGCAGATGATGGAGGTGGGATTCTCTGGGGTTTTGAGCCTAAAGGACCATGTTTCTTACCACGAGTGAAAAAAGAGTCCACGAGATACTGAAGCCACTCCCCAGGAAAGCCCAGCAGAAAGATGAAACACGGCATAGATTCCTGAGGACATTATCTGGATAGCAAAATTCCTGCTGTGCTAAACCAAAATGATTTTTTAACTTTTGCTTACATGAGTCAATACATTTCTTCTCTAATTTTGCTTGATCTTATTGGAATTGCCTTTTCCCAATCACTGGCATATTTTTCTACTCTTCAATGTCTTTGTAATGCTATTAGGAAAAAAAATTTTCTTCTGCACTATACTATTCCATGGAAAACCAAACTCAGATCTTTTTTTAAAAAAATGATAATCAGTAAGTTTTCTTTTGAAAGCTAAGCCGAGAAATCTCGGGGAGGAAAAAAAAAGTTATTATAGACAATATTATTTTATCCAGAACTAAGTTTATAATTTCTGATGCTACCCAGGTGTATTTAGTGTTTGTGGAAAGAAAAATTAAGATGATTTTAGAGAAGTGCTCTGTGGAATATTTCTGAGAGCTGATTCACTTGACTCTTGACCAAACGGCAGGCTTAAACCAACTCCCATCACCATCTCAGCTGAGACACACGGGGAGTGCCACGGATCCGGGCAGGACTGTCTCTGTGTTCAATGTGGCTTTCCGTAACGAACCAGGAGAAGCCGCAGCTCGTACTTAACAGTTTTTATTATTAGAGAAAAACCCTTCCAGCCCAAGTGAATTTCTCTGATAATCCATAAAAGCACTTCTTAGCCTAAAATATATGGAGAAAATGCAACTGCGATTCTTTTAATGAGGCGTACTTAACACAGAACTGGTCAGGAGGGACCAGTTGGCCAGAGCATATATTCTATGTTTGGTTTTAGTTTAGTTTTGTTTTTTCTTGTTTTTTTTTTTTCTGATTTTGTTTTTTTTCTTTTTGTTCTTCCAAGTGTAGATGAGTACACGGTGACCGTGGGTGGATGTGCATTTCCTGGGTGTTTCTCCTCAACTCTCCTTCCAAGTGAAGAAAATACATTTGAATGCAAGTAAGACTGACATTATTTCAGAAGCAGCTTTGCATTGTCTGGCTCACGTCCCCTTTCGGTCCTCAGAGAAAGTGCTTGGATGAATCCATTCCTCATTTTATGTCACATGACTATCACTGGTCCCTTCAAATCCCTTATTTTATTCACACCCATCACTGTAATTCTTCACTGGTTCTCCAACAGGCAATCTTGACGAGTTTCCTGTGTCCTCAGTTTATATGCAATCTTCTGTAAATGATGATGACTATTTTAAATGCATGTATGTTTAACTTTTATCACAAAAAATTTCAAATATATTCAAAGTAGAAAGAATGGTATAACAAACCCCTATATGCCCGTCACCCACGTACAAAAATATCAAATCATGATCATTCTTGTATTATCTATAATCCCATGGAATTCACCTTGCTACTAGCTTATTTTCAAGCAAATCCTAGACATCATATAATTCTATCCATAAATACTTCCGTATGTATCTTTGAGAGATAAGGACTCCAAAAATTAATGGTAATTCCTTAATACCATAAAATATCCAGTGTTGAAATTTTTCTGATGGTCAAAAAAAAAAAAAAAAATATATATATATATATATATATATATATATATATATATATATATATATATACACAGCTGTTTTTTTCTTAATCAAAATGCAAACAAGGCCAACACATTACATCATTACATTTTGATATGCCCATTAGTTCTCTTTAAATCAGTACTTGCTTCTCCCTTGCAATGAATTTCTGGATGAAGCTGGGTTGTTTATCCAGTACAATACCCATATTCTGGACTTTGTGTTTGCTTCTCCATAATGACATTGAATGTGTCCCTCTGTTCAGAGGTTCAATTTCTTGTGGCAACAGAAAGAGATTGGTGCTAGTACTTGTTTCCATCGGGAGGCACCTAATTAGCAGTAGTTTCTCTTTTTAGTGTATTAGTGGCCGTTGATGATCACGGCTTATGCTCCTTATTTTGTAAAGGATGTATAAAATGTTAATATTGTAATTCTGTAATTCCATCTTCCTTTATTAGCTGAATTTGTCTACAGAGGGAAGCATTTCTTTATCAATGGCTGGGTTACTCAGATGCTGTTTGAACAGAAAAGGCAGGTTAGATGTTTGATTTTTCCCTTCACCTATTTTTAGAATAATTAGTTCACTTCCGAATGTTCTCTAAAGCAAATCAATGAGGCTTTTAAAGTATCATTATGAATTTGTGGACTTTTAACACATGTAACATATTTCAACTGATTGCATTTATCATTCATATTGATGGTTAAGTTAGTCCACCCGTGGCCTCTTAAGCAGGCTTGCAATTTTTAAAAATTTTCTTATAATTTGATTTTTTAAATAAAATGAAGTTTTATTGAGATATAATTTACATACCATATAGTGCAGCCATGTAAAGTGAGTTTTAGTATATTTACAAATGTCATCATAACCTAATTTTGGAACATTTTTGTTACTTCAAAAGGAACTCCATGCCAATTAACGGTCTCTCTCCACTCTTCCTCCCCCCATAGCCCTAGGCATCTACTAATCTACTTCCCATATCTAGAAATTTGCTTATTCTAGACATTTTACTAACATGAAATCATACAATAGGTGTGCTTTTGTGATCGGCTCCTTTCACTTTATATAATATTTTCAAAGTTCATTTATGTTTAACATGTACCTACTTCATTCCTTTTTATTGGCAAGTGATAGATATTCCCTCATGGACAGATCACATTTTATTCATCCATTCATTCATCAGTTGATAGAGATGGGGTAATTTCCACCTTGGGAGAAAGTGAATATCAGGAATAATGCTGCTATAAACTTTTGTGTAGATGTTTTTATGTTAGTATTTGTTTTTATTTCTCTTGGGTCTATACCTAAGAATGGAATTGCTGAGTACTGCCAGACTAGATTCCAAAGTGACTCACTATTTTATGTCCCTACCAGCTATGTTTGAGGATTCCAATTTCTCAACATCTTTATCGACACTTGTGATTACCTGTCTTTGTGATTACAGCCACGCTACTACACAAGGCGTGGCATTTCATTGTGGTTTTGAAGATCGTATTTCGTCCTATCTTTCAGTTAATGGATATTTATTGATTAACTCTCAGATATCAGCTACTGACCTATGATCACACTTACTCTTTGTAAACTAGAAATAGGAGACCTCTCTACTACTTCTTGCGAGACAGTCACACTTCTTGGTATTTTTAAGTTGTAATAAAAGAGAGAAAAAATATCATCTTTATTTTAATCTGGGTTTTGATTACTTTGCAACCTTGGAAAATTTTTATATTTCCATATATATGCAGCTATTTAATAAGGCATTAACTATAGCAATTCTTATAATTTAAAAGATACTTATATCAGGTAGTAAAGACACCATATTAAAAAGTTCAATTAGATCTGAGGTTTTATAGACCATGAATTAATGGTGCCGGGGGCCCTGCAGAGCTAATTAATTTGCTTAAGGTAGTTCAACAAGAATATGGTCAAGTCAGAACTACCTTGAAAATGATTAAAGATGCCAATATGACACACCGATGTGATTACGTAACCAGCGCGCCCAGAACGCAGTGGCTAGGCTGAGGTCTTGGTTTTGCCTCTGACAGCTTCAGAAATGGGAACTATGCAACCCAGACAGCAAGGGTACCTGAATGAAGGTCAGCGATGGAGAAACTACTGGTGCCTCTACCTGTTGAGCTTTTATTTCAAAGGCGCTAGTGTTACTGGCTAATGTTTTTTATCAATTATCTTGAGCCAGGTCCTGTGCTCTACATTTTGTAAATGTTGGTTCATTGTCACAGCAATCATATTGTGTGAGCACTGGCTCTTTTTAACAGATTTGAAGACTTTGAGCCTTAGAGGAATATAGTGATTTTCCAAAGGTCACAAAATCCAGGAAAGAATGAAATTAAAATCTAGACTTAGCTTCCCCAAGCCCGATTCTTCCTCTCTGTATTGCATACAGAACGCCCAGCTGGTGTCTCGTCACCCACTCCCTCTTGGCAAGTGGACACAGTAACGTGTCTAAGCCCTTACCCACCACCTCATTCGTGAGAAAGAGCACCAGGCTGGAGCACGGAGCAGGAAAAACTAAGTCTGCTTTTCTCATCTAGCACTGGTTTTCCTCCCTCGAGCCTGGGGTGTTTTTCACTATGCACCAGCACTGTCTTGAGAACTTCACATAGAGAATCCACTAAAGCTTTGCCGTTAGGAAGGTGCTGTATTTCCATTTTACAGATGAGTAACAGAAGCTCAGGGGTCCAGTGAACCCAGAACTCCCACAGGTACTAAGTTCAAGATCAGCGCTCTCGCCTGGATGGACACCTGCTTCTGCTGACCCCCTCCCACCTTCCTACTCCAGATATAAATTCAACCCTCACAGATAACTGAGACGTAAGCAAGCATGATGACACAGAGCTTTCTGTGAATTCTCAGCTTTCTCCTCCGTATGGGGGGTACTCACTCGTCAGCTGTCAGTAACCTTGGGAAGCTTAAAGGTTTATCATGTAAACAACACAACAAACACATCAGCCAACCAGGTTCCTGATCCTGAAATACCTGTTCTGCTTTCTATAAACACCTGCCATTGCAACCTATTAGCCATACATTAACAAATATTCATTGAGCGCCAATAGCCAAGCAGGCTACAATTCATGGGGTGAGTGGATGAGCCTGATGGATAACCGAGTAACGTGTATTCCAGTCCCCTTCTCTCTTACCTGAGCAGAGAAGGTGGACTAAAGATCATTCTCAGATTTTGGCAAATGAAAGAATGAGAGATGCACTAATACCATGGGAGAAAGAATACTGACAAAGAACTAAGAGACGTGGGCAAATTAGTGAACATTTCTGCCTCACGTTCTCGCCTGTACAATGGGAATGAAGAAGCAACTGGGTTGTAATGTGTTCTGACTGAATTAATACATCAGAAGTGCTTTTCTAAGGAACAGTGAGTGACATAGAAATAATTACACTCCGTAAGTGTTATCTATTATAGCTATTTCCTGGGAGAACCAGCTCGGGCATTTTCATGATGTGTGATCTTAGGCAAGCGACTTCTCTTTTTGGAGCATCAGTATCTCAAGCTAAAAAACATTTCGATTAATTCGAAATAGTATTTCCTAAGTAATTACTCTCTGCCAGAAATTCCTCTGAGCTCTCGAAATGAAGAAGTGAATAGGACACACGAGACCCCTGCTTCATAAGTGCGCATCTTAGTAGAGAGAGAGAGACATAATGAGCAATAAGCACATAAACAACGAAGTGTTTTCTTTCTTATTATGGAATGTGCACAAACACAACAAGAAAAAGCCCAAGGTGACATAAGAAAGAATGGTGGGAGGCAGGCAGCTTTCCATAAGGAAGATCCCATCCCTCCCTCCCTGACTCCAAGAAATCTGGATTGAGCCAAATGATGAGATAAAATGTTTATGCAAAATTTGGGTGAAGACCATGCCAACCAAAGAGAACAGAAGACACAAAGCACAAGCAAGAAGGTGTTTTGAAAGGGGAGCCAGCTTTTGAAACAACTTTAAACTTTCCTCATTCCCCTCCTTTTTATTTTTCACATTTTTAACATGTGCACAATTGTAACACCTTTGCAGAATTCTTTGAAGATAAAGCGAGACAACCTAGGTGAAACATCCAGCATGATGTTTTGGATACAGGAAGCATTCGATAACGTGTGTGTTCCTTTCTCTTATCTTCATCCCGTGTTAACTCACCATCTAATCCTGAAATGAGACGCATACACCTTACAGAGAACAGGCTGTGTGATGTGCCTTTTATGTTGTGAGTACCACTTATTAACATGCTGGGAGGGATGCTAAATGACTGAAATCTCTTTGTGATTTGTCTTCTAATCCCATTCTGATTTAAAGGTTTAATTCTCGACCCTGTCATCACCTAGTTTTTACAGCTTCGTGCGTAAACTGGCACAAAGTCAAGAAATGCTTCTAAAAATGAATAGGTACTAGAGATAATAAAATTAGATGTCAATGCACTAAACCCTTCTTTCCCCATGGCTGGTCATCGCAAAATATCATAAAATCTGTCATAATAAAGGGCATTACCTGATAAATAAGCTGATGGAGCATAAAAGGATGTAGATGATTTATATTCTATCAGCCTATGAGATGGGCGAGTTGTTCCTTTGATGATGCCCAAGAGTTTATTGTTTATAGATAGATGAGTATAACAGAAACAACCCAGAGATAAAAGCTAAATAAGAGTTAGTTAACTGTATAAGCAATTATTCCAAATTGTCCCATAACTTGGAAAGAATTAATACTTTACTTGTTGGGGTTCCAAAAAGTCATTCTCTACCATTTCCACTAATCTCCATACACTTCAACACCCTTTAAAAAGCCATCATATTGAGCACTTCAAATTACAGCATCCGTTTTGAAATGTCCAATAATGGGTGACAAAATTCTGTTAATGCTTTGATTATGATTAGGCTGATAATTGCAATAGCAACTGTTTATTGAGCGGTAACTGCATTAAGAATCTTATGAAAGACCCTGATATTTGTGACAGAGAGAGTAGTAATCACCTAGTTTCTCACTTTTATGCATTTTCCAGCTCACTTATACTAGGCAGAGCTTAGTATATATGACTACTTCTGACCAGTGGCTGGGGCATAGGTCACATTCAGATTAGGTAGTGAAAATATACAGCTCTCCAGCTGGCCCCCCAACTGCTACAGGGCAGCTAACTCTTCAGCTGTTAGAAACATTAGCCTGGGTCCATGAGTTACCACATGGAGCAGAAGTGCTGCAGACTGCATTGGGCATGAGGTGTAGTGATGAAAAAAATCTCTGTAGTCTTCAATCACAGAGGTTTTGAACTTAAGTTGTTACTGCATCAAAAAAAAAGAACCAAAAAATCAACTTATTAAAGAAGAACATTCTTACATACTGGGAGCCCAAACCTCCCTCATTTTACAAATCAGGAAACTAAAGCTCAAGAAGTTCACTAACTTGTCCTAAGTCACAAAACAGAAGAAAACTCAGATCTCTTTTCATCACATTCCAGTGGGTTTCCACTTCACTTTGCTCATTCTAATTCTAACGAGGTCAATGCAGAGCAAGAATAAAGGATGAAAATTCTTTGTCACTTCCATACCAATCTCTACATGCTTGGTTTCTTCCCCCTTGCAGAAGTGCTGATGAAAACCTTTCTCGTCATCCTAAATAATGCAGTTCATATAAATTACAGCAGGTAAGTTGAAAGCTTTACTCAATCTAATAAAAAGCATTAATTGCTGCTGGCCTGATGACAACACTCCCCCATTTGTCTTCACCGCGGCATTTCTGACATCCAGTGACTTTGGTGGGTGATAATGATAGCCACGAGGCAGAGGCAGCTTAGCATCCCAAACAAATCATTCATTCTTCATAAAAAGAAAAGAAAAAGAAGTAGGGAGGGAAGGAAGGAAAGAAAGAAAGAGAGAATGAAGGATTGAAGAAAAGAAAGAAAAAGAGAAAAAACATGGAAGAAAGAAAAGGAAGAAAGAGAAAAGAGAGAAACACATTTCTCTGTCACCCTTACAGATGACAACGTATCTTCTAGTCTGATAGTGGAGACGCAGCTGTAACTGCAGCTGTTGAACTGCTGTTGTAGACGTCTGAACACTTCAAAAATACATAGAATCTTCACTATAGCTGTATTTATACACAGAATATAAACTAGACAGAACATCCAGTGCAAACGCTGTGGTGCTTGGGAGTTGCCTGCTTTTATTTTATTTTATTTTATTTTATTTTATTTTATTTTATTTTATTTTATTTTATTTTATTTTATTTTTTTTTTCTCGAGATTAGCTTTTCAACAGAATTTACATAGTATTATGATGTTTTATCTTTTTTCCCCTAAAATTCGTCTGCCCCCTGTTTTGTCACTTTGATATCCTGTTTCTCCATGTCTGGGCATCCTACTTAAGACCCTCTTCCCATACGTGCTATTTTGATTCACAGAGTCAGCCATTTGGTGCCAGGAATGATGAAAACTGAGTTGAACCCCATCCAATCTCTGTTTTCCTTCTTTCTCTCTTCTCCCAGATGACACATACAACTAGAGAAGCTGACATTTGAGGAAAGAAAAAAAAAAACAAATTTGATTCCGAAATTAAGGTAACATCTCCACTGAAAAATCTGGTATATACTAAGGCCTATTTGGGGAAGGCATTTGAAAAATGATGGAAAAAGTTCAAAATGAGTCCACACAGACATGAGTTTCATAAAACAGTCAAAAAGACATCTAAGCAGTTTAATTTAACTTTTAACATTTTCCCCAAGTGTCTTGCTATAGGATAAATGCAAAGAATTCCTTCATTCAAATGTGTTCATTCATTCATTCATCAAGCATTCATGGATCCCCTACTAATTCAGACATTGAACGGTAGATACAAAAGTAAGACGGACCAGGTTTGATCGTGTGAAGCTTTCATTCGAGTTCAGGAGAGACAGACTAAAAAGAAATCAAGATGGTTCAAAAAGTGGTAAATATGATGGGAGAAACTAAAATAAATATTGGAGAAGGACCAGGGAAAGCCTCCATATGAGGAATGATGATGTGGAAATAGTGGCAAGGAAAATCCCTACTAAGGGCTCAGAATGAGTATTTTAGTTTCGAGGAACAGTCTAGGCTAAAGTCCTTCGGAAGGAGATGGGGTAGAATGAACAGGAATCACTGATGTGATTCGTAGCTACACTCGTATGACACTCATTACAATACTATATTTATTATATTTATCACATTAGAGTGCTTATTATACTCTACTTATTAGACTATACGTGTGGTACTTACGCTATAGTTATTATCCTACTATACTTATTATATTTTACTTATTATACTATAATTATGTTACTTATTTTATCTACAGAGCTGGTTGTTCAAAAGTACAGAGCAGAGACGCATGCAGCAACTGGAGATAAAGCCCCATTGGGTTCAATCCTATCTCAGCCACTAACTCATCTATGACATGGAAAGTTGCTTCTAAAACTCAGTGTCTTCAAATTTTTATGAGTAATAATGTCACCTATGCGCTGGGATTGTTTGACTCAAATGAAATGATTCATCTCAACATCAGGTAGGCAGTAGGCACTCAATAAGTGTTTGCTTTTGTCGTTGCAATTTTCTGGCATTCTTCCCCTTTGGGGATCTTAAGAAAGAGTGTGAAGAGGGCTGTTGGAGAATATGAAAACAATTAATGGTAATGAAAAGAACTCTTAAATTCTCAAGAAATCACTAAATTAGAGAGACCCGCCTGATTTATATGGCTCCACTATTCAGAAACCCCAGGTCACAGAATTTAGAAGTCAGCCCAGTCAGAAGAAGAGCCTTCATCATTCATCAAAGTAGCTCAAAACTACCCAGAGTGAATGAAGACAACCTCGCTGTAGTGTTAAAAAAAAAAAATTATCAACTTCAATTCAGTATCTAAGAATTTTTCAAGAACTCAGCACTTATTCCACTGCCATCTTGATTCTTTCTCCAGTGACTTTCTAAGTCTCAATTTCTACATTTTGTAGCAGGTGAATAAAACTGAATTCATGACAACAAAGAAGTCCCGTTATTTAAATCCTGGTCACTGCCCCCTGCCTTCCTCTTTCCCCTGAGTGGTGATTCTCTCTCCCTGTCTTGCCTTGAGCTACAGCAGGGACTGCCCCACTGCCCCCATTCACACCTAACGTGCACATCTTTTTTTTTTTGGGGGGGGGGGGCTAATGTCAATGTGGTCTTTAGGGTTCATATCTTCTAAGAAGGCTCACTCCTTCAGGAAAGGTTAGGGCCTCCCTCTATACTTCCGTAATACCGTGCACGTATTCCTGTCACCTCCTTTCTAGGTTATTTTCTAAGTGTGCGTGCGTGTGTGCGTGTGTGTGTGTGTGCACCCGTATACACACATACACACACGCATCAAATGGTCTGAAATCTTTGAGGATAGGGGCTATGAATTTTTCTTTAATTTTTGTATTCCCCCCAAACCTAGCATAATATTTGGCTTATAGTGCCACCTGATAAATATCACTGGATAAACTATTTTGGACTCCAGTGCTGCTTATGAACAGTTTGAAGCATCAGGTTTGAGAGGAATGAAGTAGACACTACAGCTCAGCCTCCTTATTCTGTAGGTGAACGCCGTGTGGCCAGAGGAGTGACTTAGCCAAGGTCACTCAGTAAGTAAGACGGAGCTCCTGGATGGCTACAAGCGAATAGCTACGAACTTATTAAATATTAAATATTCACTACGCGATCCAAGCTGGAGATGTTTCCTCTGAATTACAGCTCAGTGGAAAGTCACTACCAGCTCCGCACCACTGTCAGGAAAAGTGACGCTCAGGTCAATAACTTCCTCCATCGTGCGCATGCGACGCCGGGATTCAAAACCAGCGGTTGACTGAGATCCAGTGCGCCTTCCTTTCTCTTTATTTTATCCTAGACCCATTTTAACATCGCCCACCTCCCTTCCTTGTAAGAAGCAAAAATAAAAATAAAGTAAAAAATAACTTCAATGAACGTGTGCTATGTTTAGCCAACGTGCTGATCGCTTTATACGCTCGATGTTAAATCTCGCAAGGTAGATATTATCGTGAGGTCTCCCTAACGTTTATGTAAACTAAGACGCAGAGGAAGGTGAGGGAACTTGTAAACTATCTCATGTTTACACTAAAAACACTACCTTTCAGTAGGACGCACCGTGTCCTCTTAACCTGATTCCGAAATCGGCGTAAAGCTCTGCCACTTCCCAAGGAATTTTTATTGTCCTCCTTACTGCTGATCCCTTGGCAACATCTTTTGTTGATGACAGTGCTCTGTGTATTTTTCTAATAAAAAAAAAAAGCTGTAAGGTTATCCGAAGTATAGTACACTGCGCTCACACGCCCTCCTATCCATGGAAATATAAACTACATTCCTAGAATTTTCTAATGGGCAAAATGATGACCGGGATGTCAGAAGCCAGCTCCACCTGTGTCACTGGTGATCAGGATATGGCATGGAAGCCAGTGATACGGCATCTTCCGTCCCTGAACTCAGCGGGACTGGAACATTCTGCTGAGGAGGAGATGGCTAATTGCGTATCTCATGGAGAACCAGGAGGCAGCGAGATACACCTACGAGACCTGTTGGAAAGGAAGCTTCACAGCTGTACCCACAGCTGCCTTCAAATACAGGACACTTTGCTGTAGAAAAAGGCGCACACAGAGACAGCAGCTGGCTCGAGTGACAAAGGCCAGGGATGAAAGCGACGCGTTCTGGGAACAGAAGTTCACATGCCCTATGGACCTGCCGCATCCTTCTTAATTAGAGTGTGATCTTGAAAGATGACCTTGCGGGGAGATGAAGTCTCGCCCACAATAGCTGTGGGGTGGCCTCCTACAGACCCCAGCGGAATCGGCTGCTGAGGAGAGAAAGGGCAAAGTGTGGAAGGCAATTGTCACCCTCTCTTTTGATAATATTGCTCTGAAAAATAAACTGCCTTATACTACATCCTTACAGCGCATCCGGCACTTTGCATGTGTTAATTCGCATGATGCTTACACTTAAACAATGAGGCAAGGTTTATTATCTTCTATCATGTCATTAGTTTACAATTAAAACTGATTCTAGCTAATGTCAGCCCCAAAAAAGGCGTTTATTGGAATATTCCTCATTGACTCATAGAGCTGGAGGAAAAGTGGGGTGACCGGGTGTTTGGGAGGCTAACTCATCAGCCGCAGAGTCATCGTCGGTGACAGATTCAGAGATAGCCTCTTCTGCACCCTCTCTGTCCCTGAAACGACTCAGTTTACTCCAGTTTCCTTGTCTGTTTCTTAGTTTAAGTTCAAATTCTCTGGAGGATGAACTTAGTGGCTCAGCCTGGCTTCTGTGACCGCCTTGGGATAGGCAGTGTAGTAAACAGCGTTCCCCCAACCTCCTGTAAGAGTTAGGGGACGTTATCCCTAACGCCACCCCCCCCCAAAAAAAAAGCAGGGAAACAATTAACCAAAGAAAAATGAGAAATTGATGGGAAGGAAAATACAATAAAATATGTCTCAGATCAAAAAACAACTGAGATAGGGACATTATTTTATTTGGCCAACATCGCAGGTTGTAGGGAGCAGAGGTAGAGATCAAACTCACTTCGATCTGATTCTTAAAAGTAACCACAGATTCATAAATACACAACCCTTCCCATAACCCTGGCTGTGTCCAAATCATTACTTTGGGGTACCTTATACTTCCAGAGATGCCGTGAGCGTGTGTGAGTGTGCATGTGTGCACGAGTGCATTTCATCAGTGTGACTGACACTCCTCCAGCCAGGAGGCAGGGTAGGTGTTTCCTCCCTAGGGTTCGCTCAGGGGCCTGGGAGTGCTCGACCGACAGAGAGAGGGTGGGTTTAAGCACATGCAAGGCAGGGTCAGGAAAAGGAGAGACTCTCTCTGTCTTTGTCTCTGTCTCTGTCTCTGTCTCTGTCTCTGTCTCTCTCTCACACACACACACACACACACACACACACACAATTTTATCAGGATATATGCATTGCTTTCAAGTACTTGTATTAAACTTCTTTGTACATGTCATCAATGTCATTGTTTTGTTGTTACTTTTAATAAAAGTGGACAGTCATAACTAGAGAAAAACTTGTCTCTCTCTCTCTTTCTGTCTCTTTCTCTCTGTCTCTCTCTGTCTCTCTCTCTGTCTCTCTCTCTGTCTGTCTCTCTCTCCTCTCATTGATGTCCTCACATGGAACCCAGCCTCTGTGTTACATGGAAGCCTGGGACCCAGATACTGACAATTCCGGCCCAGTTTCACCCCAGACCCATCAAGGCCCCCACTGTTTGGATGAGTGTGTCTTAGACGATTCCAGGCCTTGCCGTGCCACTCTACGTGCCAACCCTGCCACCCTGCAGACCCACGAGCAGAATAAACGCTGCCCTCTCTTATGTAGCCATAGTAACGTCGGAATTCTGCTCACGCTAGCCTTACTTCATTTCCCCCAAAGCGAGTATTTATCAGAAGCGGCAGCGTCGTTATGTCACAGTTAAAGGGCTCTCAGGACGTCGCCTTGTCACTGCCCTCGCACTGCCGGGTCTCGGGCTCTCTCAGGCGCCCGTGTCTGAGGCAGACGACCGTCCCTCCCTTCCCCCACGGACTTCCACGCGCCACTGCGACAGCACCGATCGCCTCGTCCCTCACTCGGCACTTACGTCCTGTTCCTTCCCAGCGGGATGCGCTCTTCATGGGTAAGGAGCTAATTTTTAATTCCATGCCCCACCATCCAGCACGATGCCAGCACACACCAGTGCGCACACCACCAAGTTTCTTAGGGACTGCTGCAGGCCCGAAGCCAAAATCGTGAGCACAGAGCTGACGAGCGTGTGCGAACGGGTCAGATAGACGCGGCTCAAATCCCCGCTTTGCATCCCGGCAGCTCAGGGAAGGAACTTCGATCCTCTAAGCCTCAATTTACTCATCTGCTGAGTGGGGTTGATCAGGATACCTGCGTCTCATAAGCTGACCATGAGAATAACTGAGGCAGAGCGTTGGTGGCTCTGTGTAAACGGACTGAGTCCTATGAAAGAAAGCACACACGAAATCAGAGCATCGGTGTCCGCACGGAGGCAACGGCTGTTAGTCCCACAGATCTCACAGGTGTCATGACAAAGCTGGGAAAAGCCACGACCTGGCACCTATAAATCCGTACAGCCCATTACCTGATGCGTAGTAAGGACCTCATTAGCGTCAATGTCGCCTTTTCGTGTGGCAGATGCTGATGGCCGCCTACCCAGTCTTCTCTCTTGCCTTGGTTCTCAACAGAATCCTGATTTTGGTTGGGAAGGAAATGTGCCCACATCAAGGGGACACTTCCCGTGTCCCTTATGGGTAGTGGCGATGCCGTCGCCTCTGGCGCAGACGCCTGCTGAGGCTGTTTCTGAACAGTGAGGCGACCTCACATTTTGTTTGGGAAAGCAATGCTCCCTGCCCGAGGTGTACGGCATTGGTGTCACTCGTAGTTGAGAGTGGCCACAAAATGCAATGTCGTCGATTAGAACACATCCCATTGCCCCTGGGTGTTTGAGATAAATGTGCCTGATATAGGCACCCTCTTGTTATCTTTCTTAGAAGTATGTCAATATGTCACCACAGGCAGCAGATTCTGAGGCAGAAATATTATTAGGATTCTCATGGGATCGAACTGGTCAAATTTGTCATAATTTTATGACAAAATTAACTCCCCATTTGCTTAAACCACTGTATCTATAGCTGATATATTAAAGTTATCATTCACCAAAACACACGTATAATAAACACCACAAAAGTATGAATGTGTTTTCCACGATTCTCATTTGCTTTCCACGACTCATCCTACCTATTTTCTTTTCCCCTTGAAGGTGACAGTTTATGTAATTCCACTCCTTTAAGAAGTGAGTCACAGCCCTCAAAGACCTCTTCCTGCTAGGACCCACCAGCACCAGCCATGGCGGGCTACATTCATTTGAAAAATACTGTGTATTTTCTTTTGCACGTGGTTCTGTACTCAGTCATGGGTTACCTGATTATTTCATGCCTGTCGCCCCCCCATTCTCCCATCATAAGCCATTTGAAAATAGCTTTTACATCACAGATCACTTTTGTATCTTCCTCGGTTTAAATATATGGCGATATGGGGCATGTAAAAGTGATTGATCAATACTTGTTGAAATGAACTGGAGCTCTAAAAACACAATTTTAAATAAATGTTAGCTCTACGATCCTATGATAACCTAATCAGGCAAACTGTCTGCTAAAAGAAACAGAACGAAAGGTCTATAAATTAGGTCCCTTAATTCCCCTGCAGTAAACTTCCTCTTAATGAAAAGCGGGCTCCACGTGAGCGTACTCTCTCCTCTCCCGGGCATGCGACATTCGGTCTGAATAGCGAGCGTGGCTTTAAATGCCCTTTGAGAGCAAAAGGGAATAAAGCAATGACCTGATGTGCCCCATAAAGGACAAGTGCAGAGTCCTCATCAATAGTAAATAATGCACAGCCACCGAGGTGGGGGGCAGGGAGCACCCTCCTCTTACATATGCATGGGGGGAGCAGCGAGTCTGTGAGGGCACAAGGACAGAGTGCCACGAGGAACTTGAGACGGTGTCCCCGGACTGTCTTTCCTCAGCTGCTTCTTGAAAAGTGTATCTGAGAACGCCGCCCACCTCACCAAGCACCGAGGGGTGTCATGTGACGAGGCACACGAAGGTGAGTAGAAGGGCACTCACACCGGGACAGGGCCACCCACTGCCCAAAAGCGCACAGCTTTTAACCATGACGTTCTCAACTGCAGCAAACCACATTCTGCATCGAAAAATCCACTCGCCAAGCTCATGTGCCTGTTGAATCGGCCCAGTGCTACAGAAAAAACTGTCTGAAGCCACATTTTAAAGCTAAGTATTTATTGGGAGGTGTGATCTCAGAGAAGCGAGGGAGGTCAAGGAAAAAGGCAGAAAGGGAGAGAGCAGATATGAATTGGCAGGTGCATTTTTAAGAACAAAATGCATCAGATGTAAAAATCAAGTAAAATGGACTAGACGAGGAAATGAAAGAATTCTGTAGCTTTTGAAAATGTCATAGTTTTTAAATGTGAATCCGCCCACTTTTCAAAGTTATAAATTAAAATATTCAGTAAGCAGTGTCTAATTTAGGGTTAGGGAAGGCTTTCTTGAAAACTTTGAGTTGTGCAATAGAAAGAGTTTGTGATAAATCTGGGAGGAGATGAATACATCAGGTAAATGTCACTTTTCTGGATCCTGTACTTAATACAGAACCCTGAGCTCCTTATGCAAAAAAAAAAAAAAAAAAAAAAAGTACACACACACACACACACATATTAAAGATATTGGTTTGCTGCAGTTAATGTCATAATCTAAATCTATTTGATATAATATTAAGGTGCTTAGAGAAAATACTACCAACTTAGAATATTTCTTAAGCAAAACACCTCAGAGAAAGAGATGTACACGTACTTTTACTTCCACCAATTGTACATTCACAAAATCAGACTGGCTCTCCCTGCTGAGGACAATGGTCACACATACGACAACGGACATGGACCTTACTACACTGAAAGTAAGGAAACAAACAACCCGGTTAGAAAATGAGCATAAGACTGAAACAGACATTTCATCAAGGAGAATATATGGATGGCAAATAATCACAGGAAAATTTCTTTTCAATGTCAGTAGCCATTAGGCAAATACAAGTTGAAGCTGTAATGATATATGTCACATACCTACGAGAAGAGCTTAAAAAAAAAAAAACAGTATTAGATCCTATTGAAATGTGAAAATTTTTCATTGAACTATTTTCAAATTCATATTTGATGGCATGCTATTTCAATTTCAATGTCTCTTTCCTTTTTCATCCCCATTCTTCTGTTAAGCCAATGCAGTTATTTCTTTTTATTTCCGATATTGTATTTTTTAGTTTTAGAATTTCCGCATTTCATAGCTTTTGTTTCTCTGCTAATATGTTCTCTACCTTTTTGTTCATCACCAGCATATTTTACTTTTTCTATTAAACAAAAGTATAATAGCTTTGTAATTATCCTTTTAAAAATCACATTTGGGACAGCTCAGGGTTGATCTCCATTGAATATCTTTATTTTTACTGTTTTAGTTCTCTGAAAGTTGAGCAATTTTGAGCTGCATCCTGTAAGATTCTGGACTCTGCTATTTTTTTTCTTAAAAGGGAGTTGATAGAATTGACTTGATAGGACTTAAATTGCAAACTCCAATCTGAGAACTCAAATTTCTGTTTAGATCTTTTATCTTTCTGTGTTCTCCTTGTACACACGTTTGAAGGATCAACCAGAGAATTTGGGGAGAACTTATCCACAGAGATGGGGTCTGTTCTTTCCAGCTCTTTCCTTCCCTCTGGGGTTCCCTTCAACCTTTCAGTGGCCCCTAGATTCTGTTCTGTCTTCCCTTGACTGTATATGCTGAGTAGAACATACTCTATAGAAAACATACTATAAAAAATCAAATGTTAAATTACTTTTGGTAGTTACATAAGTGGAAGAAATTACAGTATCATTTTCTTTATATTTCATGACTTAGAACATAGTTTCAAGGGGAGGTTGACGGGCTTGGGCCTTCTTTCTGGTACCCACCCCATCAACGAATTAATGTCCTGAGTTAACTGTCCCTTTGTTTTTAGCCTGACTATATGCGGCCAGAAGAAAATGTTATTTTCTTCTTGAAACAAATTTATTTAGCTTGGGTCCTGACAAACCCTCCATTCAGATCTGTGATTTTAAAGATGCCTCAGGCCTCTCAACAAGTGTTAGTTGAATTTACAGCATCCTATCGGATTACACTGGAACTTGAGTTCCATTATCATTTAAATATACTGAGATCCGCAGATACAAGTGATCATTTATTTCCTTAGGAGACATCCCTAATTGAAGTTCTCATAGGTAAATCCCTGCAGAGTTGGGTGGCTTTGAGATTTCCAAGAAAAAAACATAATAAAATTTAAAAAAATAAAATAAAATAAAATAAAATAATAAAATAAAATAAAATAAATAAAATAAATAAAATAAAATAAAATAATAAAATAAATAAAATAAATAAAATAAAATAAAATAAATAAAATAAAATAAAATAAAATAAAATAAAAATAAGACACTGAAATGCCTGGTCTACAAAATTCCTTCCTAGCTTCATAAACCCTTATGTCACAGGTTCAGTTACTCAATATGAACTAGCAAGAGATAAACTGAATAAATTCAGAAACTGTCACGTGGCATCCTTAAACCATTATGTTCTGAATTTTCCTGATTCCAGGAAATAACTATCCTATTTTTTTTATAATGTATAGATTCAGCAATAAGAGTATAAATATGCTCCCTTTTGGACACTGAACAGAAACATAAAAGAAGTCAAAAGTGTTTAAATGGAAATACGATTTAAATAATAATATATACTAATGAGAATTTTTCCATGGGAATTACTCGAGGGTAATTAGTTTCACTCGGTGAGTTGATGGACGGCTTCTACTGCTTGGATGCTATATAATCAAATCTAAAATCGGAAGCTGCTTCTAAGTGTCCAACTACAATAATCTCAGTGTAATCTAGGCCTCTCACTCAGCGTCGGTGTAAATGAAAAAATAAACGTATTCTCGTATATATCACATATTTAAATCAATAAACTTTTGAGGATATAGTTGGACTCTATTGAAAATAGTAAGAAAACACAACAATTTCCTAGGAATAAGTATACCAACTCATTACCATATTTCTCTGAAGAAACCATAAAACTTTACTGAGGGTCATAAAAGAAAATTTGAATAAATGGAGAAATAGATTATAGTCCTGAATATGAAAACTAAATGTTGCAAAAATGATGATTCTTTCTAAATCAATGTGTGGGTTTAATGGGATCCAATTAAAAATAGAGTGGAATATTCTTTTAACTTGTTACGGTAACTCATAAGTTTATTTATTAAATGAGTGAGAATATTAAAAGAAATTGTGCAAAAAAAGTGCTACTAAGATCAGGCGAACTCCCCTGTGTTAACAGCACGTGTTACAAAGTGTAATAATGAAAACTGAGGTAAAAGTAAAATACTAACAGTTCATATGAATTTAGCTCAGAAACAAGCACAAGAATGTAATAAATAATAATTTTAGCATCACAGATTAATTGGAAATAAGTACTGATTCCATATATTGCAGAAAAATTAAATAGATTTTTGGGGGATGGCGGGGAGGAAGGCTCAAATAGAGTTTCGTATCAATTCTTAACCAAATTAAAACAAAAATAGATATTTGCAACACAGATATATTTGATATTAAAATAAGTACAGTCTTAATATTTTAGAAGCTATAAAGCAACATTTGTCTGTTTTTATAAAAACAGCATAAAGAATCACAAGGAAAATCAGTATAATTTATCATACCAATACTAAATCTTTCTCTAATCAAAAAGCACCATGTAAAGTTAGAAAGGTCGTGAGCGGCTTCTGACTTGTCACAGCCTGGCCTCCAGTCTCTCACTCGGGGTCTCCCAATTTTCCCTGACAAAACCTCAGAAGCCATAGAAAACGAAAACTCCAAGACCAAGAATCATGGCCACCATATTGCTAGAATCCTCAAGAATATTTTACTAGCTTATTTAATTTATAAAGCTGAAATTATAAGAACCACTGTTAGTTGACCCTGAAAACAAGCTTTGTTCTTTGAAAAATAACCAATTTTCCAGCCCAACTATGCAAGTAGATGCTTTTCACCTCCCCCATCACTACTGTTTATGTAGAAATTGAAAGCTGATGCCAAGCAGGACACCAGGCATTGCCCTCCACCCTGGTCCACTGGGCTCCCATCCCCACCCCTTGCTACTCATCCCCCCCACCCCATTCTTCTCCCGTAAGCCCACTCATCTCCTCCAAGCCTACTCTGATGACACCATCTTCCAGAGAACCACAGGAGATTAAAGAGACACAACTGTCCAAGGCCTGGGCATTCTAGGAAATTCTGAGGTAGTGCTACTGAGGACCTAGTATATTTCTGTGTAAGAAGGACCTCATTATCCTACAATAATTATTATCAGAAAAATAAGTCACTGTTCAAAATAAGTCCGTGGATAATAGGAACCACCTTTTCACAGTGTATAACAATAGAATAATTTGATAGGGACTTTACATTGTGAAATATGACTAAAATTTATCAAGACACTGTACAATTATCATAATAATATAGGATGTCTTAGTCACAGTTCAATTTTCAGACAAAACTATGTGATACTTGCAGACTTAAGTGTGCATTCAACATTCGTAGCAATATCTTATGGGAGGGCCATTTTTCAAAATAAAATTTCTAATTTTGAGATCATTATCCATTCATGTGTGGTTATGGAATAATACTGAGAAATCCCATCTAAGCTTCCCCTCCAGTCTCCTCGAAGGTAAGCTCTTAGCAAACAACGCCACAACCGGCATCTTGGCTCCGGTACAGTCCACTGATCTGATTTCAATGTCCCCAGGTTTGCTTGCATCCATTTGAGTGTGTGCCTATGTATTTAGTTTGATATGGTTTATCGCACGTGTGGATACATGTGGCCGCCACCACGGTATAGGTGCAGAGCAGTTCTCTCTCTCACGTCACCCTGTGTAACCTCTCCCCATCCCCACTCCATCCTCAGCCCCCTTAACCCTTGGCAACCACTAATCTCCTCTCCACTAATTTATTTTTTCATTTCAAGAATTTTGTATAAACGCAAGTGCACAGTTACGTGTCTCCCTGCTTTTTCTTTTTTGTTGCGGAGTCGTTTTCAGTGATGTGAATGTACCACAGTTCGTTAGAGGACATTTGAGCTGCTTCTAGTGTGGGGCTGTTACAGATAAACCTGCTGCAGACATCTGTCAACCGTGCTGTGTGAACACGACCTTTCACGTCTATAAGACAAAGGCCCAGGTGTAGAACTGCTGGTTCAATAACATAGTTTTATAAAAACTGCCAAACTGTTTGTTGTACCATTTTACATCCCACCATCAGTGCATGAGTGATGTGGTTTCTGTGTATTCTCTCAGCATTTATTGGTATTCATTTATTTTTAGCCATCGGAGAAATGCATTAATATTGGATAGAGGGATTCTTCCCAATTTATTCTCTTCTTTTTGAAATTGTCTTATTCTAGGACTTGAAACTTCATATATAAATTTTAGAATAAACTTATCTATGTGTACAAAAAAAAAAAAACTTGCTGGGATTTTGATCGGAATTGCATTAAACATATAGGATAATTGGAGGGAACTTGACATCTTTGTTTAGTCAGCCTGGTGGCTTTATCAGTTTTCCCAAGACCCTCTCTCAATGTTTTAATATGTCAATGCTTCAATTTCCTATCATGTTAACCATGTCTGCGATTTTTCCTTTTTAAATGAACTTGTCTAAGATGCCAGATCCCCACGGGCCATCATTTCGTGTCTGCCATCTCTGTTTTATGCCATGATTTTTACCCACTTTGTGAAATCCTGAATCTTTTAAGAGATTTTAAATGTCATTTACCAAACAGTGCAGTCCCTTTGTGTGGTGCATTTCAGGAATTTCCACATCCGGACCCTTCCCTCCCCAAAATAATGAGTAGGACGAATGAAGGCCACAGAGCGGGTGAGGGATGGGTGGGAATCAGCTGGGCATGGCCTGTTGAGCAGAGACCTCGTGTTTGGGAGAAATCAGTGCTCGTGGAATGCTTTTCAGCTTTTTTTAGGAGAAAGCCTACTTTTTTTTGGGGGGTGGGGGGTGTTTCTAGTCCACTGAGAATTTTGAAAAATATACAATGTGGTGACAAAGTTGAAAAGTTATAAAAACTTCTAAGTACGAGTTCTTAATGTAGATACGTTTCTCGTCTTAGGCCAGTGACACTCATTCCGTGGACTGGTGTGGCCTCGTGGCGCCTTCATGGCAGCAAAGTGTCAGGAGACGTTCAAATTCCGCGACGACTTCGAATGGCCCCCTGCAGTCCCTAGAGCGACTGGAACTTTGAATTCATCCGTTGACGGGATCCATTGGTGCTGCTTCAGAATGCGAGGGAGTTGATGGAGCTGGTGACAGTGTTACTCAGCGCGACAGGATGGCCCCCACGCACCTTCGGAAGATGCTAACAGGTATTTATCTCCCAGGCAGGCACATCACCATGATGACAGAAGTGAGAACATTCCATGCCACCTCGTGGATGTCGTTTGTCCGGCTCCTTCTCAGGCAGTCTATGTGAAATTTCTGATGAGGAAAAGAGGGTAGGGCCCGAGTCAGCAGTGCTGGGGCTCGGTACAGACGCCACTCTGCCACCTGGCACTTGATACTGCAGCAGAAATCATGCTGCCCAGAAGTCCTTTAAAACCGTTAGGTGATCTTGCACAGCAGACAGTAGATTCGGTCAAGGGCATCTCAGAGACCTTCCTGTTAATAAACATTGAGTCTGGCCACAGCTTTCCTCATCCATAAGGGAGTAAAGAGAAGAAAAATGTCAAACGTGGTAAATAAATATTACTCTGATTACTCTAGGAAGAAAATCCTTCATATATTCTGAGAAACAAATAAAATCCAAGATATTCACAGAAAATTTTGTTGGGAGGCCCCGCATTTTGATTAATTCAAGAATAAAAGCTTGGCATTTGTCTTCCTGGCAGCTGAAATGAGTTACTGAAGACACTAGAAAACTAGTTTGTGATGGGCACATACTAAATAAGTCCAAAGCAAAGAAACGGACGTCAGCCAAAACGAAGAGAATTTCCGGGCTCCTAAGGCGAATGTAACAGACTCGATGAAAGATCAGTGTCAAATGCATATTTCCTTCTGTGAGAAACTGCTTAGAGTTTGATCCCGGACGTGGCTGTAGAAAATGAATGTAGACAGCATTACTTGTGCATCTGTTAAAATAAGACCCAATGGTCTCGTTCCACAAATACTGGTGTCCTCGATTCTGACACATTAGACAATGTCCATGAAAACGATTTTTGCGTACACTGCCACTCTGTCTCCCTTCTGCTTCGCTTTACGTTAAAGGCTATGAAGACTTTCATGATGCTGAATATTCCAAAATTCCCAAATTATGGAATCACTTGTAGTTTTCTTTCTCAAAAACAAACAAACAAAAAAAACAGAAAAGTTTTGGAACAGAAAGTGTGAGACAAATTGTATCCTTGGGTCTATGTGTTAAAGCTACATTTCACATTTTCCTTTATGACATTAAATGTATTACTAAAGTATGAACAACGTGCATTCATCCGGTTAGCTCAAGCTTCCTCAGCCTCACATTACTGATGCTTTTGAGGGAGGGGGGCTGTCCTGTGCGTTGTAGGTTATTTAGCGCCATAACTGGCCTTTATCCGCTAGATGCCAGTAACCTCCCCAGTTTTAACAACCCAAAAAGGTCTTCAGAAGGATGTGAGCTACTTTTATAGTTTGGCACCTGAGCCACAGTTCTATCTGAAGAGAGCTGAGGCTGTCATATGATAGGATATAATATAATACTATAAACAACCTAACGATGTGCTTTGAACATCAGATCAGAAGAAAACTGACTTTAGGATGTATGTACAGTTGAGTCGAGAGAGGCCAACGGCAGAGCGAGACCCCTTGAATGCTGGTCACAGACACAGAGGGACTGAAGTATCCTCATAAGACAGTTAGTCCCCAGCAGGGGCAGAGCTAAGTGTCTGCTGTCGAAGTGTGAGCTTTCTCAAGACTTCATTTTCTTGTGAATCTCTCGCCAGCCAAACAAAACTCTTTGGTCTCCGCTATAAGAGAGAAAAAAGAATTCCCAGGTGGCCCATAACATCGCAGGTGGATTCGTGATAAGGCTGATGAAGCTTAAGCTTTAAGATCCCTCGTGTTCACGGGCCCCCTCCAAGAATCCCATGCCTTGTACAACGTGTAGAAGGAAGCTCTTTGAACTACAATCTATGAAGATTCTCCTTTTTACATTCTGACTTCCCTTCGTCACATTTCCACTAGTTCACGTAGATTCGAACCTCCTGCGTCTTCGGGATCTCTGCTAGGCGGAAGTCTGGTTGGGATGCATCTGGTTTGGTTTTAGGAGAATATATTTGGTTGGCAGCCACTTCCACCAATGGTTAAAGCGTTGCTAAATCGTCTAAGTATTTGAACATCTCTCCCTACAACTGTGCTGTCTCGTCTGCTGTGGACGTGAGGGCATTTTTGCAATATAATGATACCTGACACACGCACAAGGAGACATTTGGGCAATGTAGGATAAACGAGGCTTTCAATATAGGAGATCAAACAGAAGATCACGTTGACACATTTCTGATCTTTTCAGATCCTGGTGCACCATTTTGGTACCACTTCCGGCCAGCATGGCGAGCTGGAAGAGCCTGGGCTGGGAATTCAGCGATTCCTGACTGGCCTGGGTTTGGATATCTCAGATCCAGGCAGCTGCCATCTGGGAACTTGGCCTGAACCCCCACACATCCTTGGCATCTTCTCATTCGCTGGGGTAAAGTTCTCATTTAAATCACTTATAGAAAAAATCTAATCTTGAGATCTGTTTCTGGAAAACCAGAGCTAATTCAAGCCAAATCTATATGGGATATTTGTAATATCTGTCAGCTTTTTACAATGATAACTTATACCATTTATTTTATCAGCATAAATAAATGTTTACTCTTGTGTCTAAGTTTAGAGTTCTGTGCTCTTTTTCTGAAGGAAGAGTACCGACATGGTATGAGGTTCAGCTCCCACGAAGCCTGGGCCTGTCCTTCGTAGCACAGGACTGGAGGGATACCCAGACACGGTACAGGTGACAGGACCCAAAACCAAGAGTCAAGGGGAAGGAGAAAGCCAGTCCTCACACTGCCAGTAATGAGAATGGACAAGCGTGCTCACCTCAGTTGCAAAGCCAAGTGAACAGTCTTTAAATATCCCTGATGAAAATCAATAGTATTGATGACTTTAATTTACTAAATGGAGTTGTACAACATATGTATTTTTACAGCATCAAGTTTCCTGAATGATAATTTGGCTAATTATTTAGCTAACCATACTCACGAAGAAACCAAGGAACACTCTAGAAGTCATATCCAGAGGTGGGCAGTGAGAACAACAATTCGATATCAGAGAAATAAGGGTAATTGCGTATCACCACTCTTAAATTTAATGATTTCGCACTCTGCTTTGGATATCATCTAAACCCAACCTTGCAAGTTTGTTACTGAAAAATATTAACGTTTTATTTATAATATTTTATTTTGAGCATTACTACACTTAAGTTTGTTTGAGTTAATTAACCTGATTAATTTTTATAAAACTATTTCTTCTTTAATCTATGGTTTTGAGAATTTTATATAAATTATGTGATCCTTGCAAGTTTTTAAAATGGACCTATAATATCATTTGGTCCTGAAGAATAGTTAAAATTTGGTAATTTAAACACTTTCCATAAATGTTCATTACATTTTCTAATACTCTGAGTCATTTCCTTTAGTTCCAGGGGTAAAACACTTAAGCAAGATCTTTTCATGGATGTTTTTTACACTTCTTTATAGAGAGATTTACAGATATTTAATAATAATTTTGTACAGTATTAAATCATTTTATCATGTGGTTTAAAACTATCATATCTCTCTTGGCATGCCTAACCATTTTTTCACTTCTATCTCTTTTTTGCATGTACTGAATATTTTTAACACATGTACCTCATCACTGCTTTCTAATTTTTAAATTTTACTATTATTTCTTCATGCCCTCCTTATAATTTTTATTGTTAGTCTATTTTGATCATTGTATAGCAATGTAAGTATTTACGGTTATAAATTTTCCTATGACCACAATTTTTACATTACAAGAAACTAGCTGAAAAAAAATGAAAACAGCTCTTCTAAGATCCATCAAGTAATTGAGGTCTCAGGACAGACAAACCTCCGCCTAACACCTGATGAGACGGGCAGACACAGAGGCCGACAGTTCGCCAGGAGCAGAAGTCACAGACTTGGTAACTGGCAGGAACAGTCACTTACGAGGTGACTGAGAGGTGATGGGGGGCGCTGAGGGGACACGGTGCTGAGCATGAACGGGCTTGAGAATGAGCAATTCCCCTTGGGGCTCAGTCTTCAAATGCCCCCCCTCGCCCTTTCCCATATTTTACACCTAGAAGCCCCTCCGATGCTACAGATCACAGCAAGATCCCCTCACGTGTCACTCAGGCAATGAGAGGGGACAAAGAACCATTGGGAAATAGTCCCAGAGTGCCATACTCAAGGCCTGCCCTCAGGGGACATGAGTTACTAGAGCCTTATCTGGATCAGGGCAAGGCCAAGTAAACAAATCCAGGGCTCTCTAGCCTCCTCCCACCTCCTGAAAAGGGGAAACTTTCTCTAAAACACTAAGAAACGCTTAACAAGGACACGGCTCAAGGATTCAGGCCCATTAAAAACACGTGGGACTTGACAGAGCCTTGGGAGGCATTCTGTTCCCGGCGGCTCACTGCCGGTCCACGGGCCCCCAGCACCGCCACAGTGGGTTACAGCGGGGACACGCGCGAGACACCGGTTCAGATTCAGAAGCTCGTAGGGAAATCCGGAAACGACAGGATGGGAAAAATTTAAAAAGATGGAAACTAGCAGACATAATTATCTATGCAGAAAATCCCAAAGAATTCACCAAACAAAAAAAAAAAGAAAGAAAGAAGAAAGAGAGAGAGAGAGAGAGAGAGAGAGAGAGAGAGAGAGAGAGAGAAAGAAAGAAAGAAAGAAAGAAAGAAAGAAAGAAAGAAAGAAAGAAAGAAAGAAAGAAAGAAAGAAAGAAAGAAAGAAAGAAAGAAAGAAAGAAAGAAAAAGAAAATTCATGGAACGAATGGACGATATCCTTATTTTACTAGACCAAGTTCATCCCCAGGCCTCATTTGAGTCCCATGTTGCATCCTCCGTCAGCCGATATCCCCAAATTCAGCCATTGCTCCTCATTATACAAACACTGCTTTGCAGGTAGACATTCCCAGAATTAGTCTAAATTAGTCTTGCTGTGCTGAAGCCAGTCAGTCATTCACCTCAAACATTAAGTCCTTCTCCTGAGACCTCTCCACTAGCACAGACACCCCCGTTCCTCAGGACAAGGTTCTCTGAGCAATCCCATTATCTCTCATCCCACAGGGCCTGGTCAAAGCCGCCCTGGCCCCACCTGCTTGGGGAGAGCATAGCTTAGGTATCAGCCCCTTTCCTTCCAGAAGGTCTGTAGGACCCTATGTCATGCCTGTGACATAATAAGCCTCGCTGGGCCAAAAGCCTTATAACACACTTCCCGAGGCAAAAGGCTTATCTGTGTTCGGTGTGTTTAGTTAAGAGAGGCTACGAGGTCACGTCTCCGAGGTTCCACTCATGTATGACTGTACAGAAGGGAGTCTGCATGTGTCCTTATCAAAAGCAAGACAAGTATGTCAGTAGGTGGATAACAGGCAGACAAGAGTTAACAGTCTCTGGTAGGACATACCACTGTGTCATCATTCAATGGCGACCAAGTGAAAAATGAAAGCTGCCTTCAGTGTTACCATATCTTCAATGACAGAAATCTAGTCCCATAAATTCAAATATGTTAATAAGAGCATTAAAAAACCCCTCCTCCTTTTAGAAATATTGCCAAATCCTGCCAAAGAGAACATATCTAATGTTTTATTTCTGTAATATAAGTATTGTATGGTATATGCAATATATAAGTATACATATACCCATGGTATGTTATGCTATGTTTATATATAAATACTCACATGTGTCTACATGTGTGTGTTTTCAAATACGAGACAGAAACAAACTGCTAGTGTTAAAACCGTCCAATTAAATTTAACAGAAGAGCTGAAATCCCAGGGTCACATTGGGTTTAAACTCTTTGGAACCTCGCCCTTGAACTCTATGTGTGGTCAGCAATGCAAATGAAACACAGAGGGCATCGGACGAAACGGCCAGTGAACGAAGCTCTGCCGTCTGTTGGCAAAGTGTTTCTAGAGCTAACTTGTCCAAAGCACTCAGCCACCCTCCTCTGCACACGCGTCTCTGGTCACGTGCTTTCCATCACTGTCTCGCGTCCGTGCCATGCCTCGCACGCTCGAGCCCCCGCGGGGCACACTCACCAGTGCGTGCCTCTCCCCTCCGATCGCGGTCTCTCTGCAGGTTCTTCCTGGGACAGATCTGCCATCCTTTCTTGTGGTTGTCCTCTATCTGTCCTCTGTATTTAAAAGATAAGCAGAGAAAGAACACTGAATATTATACTCGGGGAAAATGGTCACTGTACGATGCATCTCACAAAGATGCTAAGGGAGGACAAGGACCATCTGAAACTGGCTGGACAAGAGTCGGCACGATGCCGTGGACCAGCTGGGATGCAGACGGTCAGCACGGGGCACCTGGCTGTTCTTTGGGCAGCTCGCTTCGCTTCTCTAAGCCTCAGTTTCCCCACTGGACACACGGAACCGATAACAGGATCTCTCACCGAAGGCCGTTGAGAGTAGTGAGAGGAGTTCCACAAAAGCACCTCAGCGCAGTGCCCAGCAGAGAGAAATTTTCCGTAAGCCTCCGCTGCCGTACTAATTACTTTATATCATTATTGCTGTGTTATCCTTAATTCGCCCAGACATCACTCCAGATATCTGATTCGCATAGCATATGGGATGCCTCTTTTGCTTTATTACTCATTCACCTTTTAAATAGATAGTGTTTGGGGCAGCTTCCTCATTCCCGGCACTAGCTTGGTTCTCGAACGGTAGTGATGGAGACAGGCGTGGTCTCTGCCCTGATCACGGCTCTGTGTCATTGCCAGTGTATTTACCGTGAGACCGCTCAGTCACATAGAGTGGTAGCATGCTGTTTCCTTTCCCGGAGAAACTAAACAAGAATTAAGAACGTGCTAGAAAAAGAAAGCGGATTTGTATCACGTGCTCACAGCGCTCCACGGCTGCTGCCTGGGGCGTGCTGTGGTGAAGGGCGCAGCATGTGGGGTCTGTCACGTGGTCAGAGAGGGCCGGGGGAGGGAGGAGAAAGTGTGCAAACCCTTGAGGCACACTCGCTGTGTCTTTAGAGAGTGAACACACGAATTCAAAAACAAATACAAGAGCCGGTCATTGTATGACTGCAGATGAGCTCTGAGCGGGATTTGTCATCCCGTAAAGCTTAGTTTTAAGAAAACAAAATGAGTGGCAGGACCCCCAGCTGTTGACACTTCCCCCTGCTTCTTGGCACCTCATTATCTCGCCGGCCTAGGCCTGTCTCCGCAACGACCGGAGATCCGCGGGAGGCCCGCGGGCCCCTTCCGCTGACACTTTGAAATATGGACGCTGAGAGGCTGCAGGTGCAGCGGGCTGGCAGCGGTCCAGAACACGTTCGCATCGGCCCAGAATTTTAAAAAGTTCGGCGCACCATCCCTCACGTTATTGAGCTGTTTCAATTAGAGACGAAAATCTTATTTTCTTTGGCAGGCACCTGATTTTATCCACGACACATCGTCACTCTGCCAGTGAAAAAGAAAGCATCATTGGCCAGGACGCCATCGTGCGTGGGGTCATTCATTGCTGCTCTTGTTATCGCTACCCAGGAGCACAGCGAGGGCCTGGGGGACAAGCTGACCGGACAGAGCACAGGCCAGCGCCCGGCAAGCAGCCCGCTCCTATTGCTCACTCCCCGGAACGCTTCACAGCCCTGTCATCGCTCCACACGGTGTCGCGTGCAACTCCGTCCCCTCTCCCTCCCTCCCGCTCTCACTCACGTGCTCTTATTTTCCAGACCAGGTTTCGACCACCTCATACACGGCTGGGGGTCGGGGAAATGATGAGCCAAGATAAAAACCGTGCACACTCAAAATCAGTTTTTAAATCCCCTTCGTATTAGATAATATGAAGGATGTATCATAAGTGTTGGATGTGACAGGGATGTTGGCTCTTCAGTGGGAAAAGGAAGTCCCTTTGTCGGCTAGAAACGCATCCTCAGGTGGCTTAGGCACAAAATGACACGGCATCTGGGATTTGATTTAAAGTAATACGGCAAAAATTAAAAGTATGGTGGGTAGATTAACCAAGATTGAAAAAATACTGATAATTATTGACACTGGGTAATATATATGAAGAGATTCATTATGAAATTTTCTATATTCAGAATGTTAGAGACACTTGAAGGGGAGCATTAAGGAGAGTATACATACTATATGTACATATATACATGTATGAACACATGCCTTTATTCAGAATTCTTATGCTCACTAACATTTGAGAAGAGTCAAACAGCGACAGAACTTTATGCAGATGTTGGGTAAACATCTGTAGCGTTCAGGCTCCTGGACTCTGCAGCCCACAGCGGTGAGTCAGTACCAGGGCTGACCCTAATGGTTTCCTGTCGGCCATTATATTTTCCTTTTAGGTGTCAACTTGACGGGGCCACAGGGTGCCCAGATATTCAGTCCAACGTGATTCCGGATGTGTCCGAATGTGAGGGTGTTTCCGGATGAAATTAGCACGTGAATCAGTAGATAGAGTATAAAGCTGAAGACCCTATCTACCAGCATCAGACTGCAAACCACACAGAGTTCCCACACCCACCTGAGCTGAATCAGGCCCCAGATTTGGGAGCAAAATAAGTAATTAGTATTGTTTTAAAGCCACTGCTGCAGGTGTTTTGTTATGCAGAAACAAATATTCAGAACATGAGAGGAAAACAGTATGTTCAAGGTCACACGAGTGAGGGAGAGGCCAAGTGGAAAAGAGAAGACGCATTTCACACACCCGATTATCCTGGGTGGGGTGGTTACCGCTAAGCATGATGGTTGCCGACAGCTGGTGATGCCGGATGCCTCCAAGTCCGTCCAGAACATCTCCGTGTAAGAGTCTACAAGTTCAACCTCTTGGTCATAGTTAAAATCGTTGAACCCAATGCTCTCTGATACCTTTCATTGTTTATTCTTTTCCTTTATTCTTCGTGACAAAATAGAGAGCCTTGCTTCAGGCCCCAGACCCGTTACCTAGCTAGCTCGCACACAGTCGGGAGTTTCTGGTTTACATGGGAAGAAATCTGACTCAAAGTGGCCTAAGATAGAAAAGAGAGAGAGAGAGAGAGAGAGAGAGAGAGAGAGAGAGAGAGTAAGAGAGAGAGGGAAGAAGAGAGTAGGGGAAGAGAGAGAGAAAGAGAGAGGGAGAGAAACAGAAGGAGAGAGAGAGGGAAGAAAGGAGAGAGGAAAAGAGAGAGGGAGAGAGAAACAGAGAGACAGAGAGAGGGAGAAAGGGAGGAAGAGAGGGAGAGAGAGAGAGAAAGAGAGGGAGAGAGAAAACTATCTCCAGCTGCTGTAAACTCTAGGAAGTCTGTCTGGGGCCTTAATGTCCCCTCTCTGTCCCCTGCTGGACTGTTCTTTGGTGGCTTCTTCCATCTTGTGAGTCTCAGGTGGTTCCAAGACCTCACGCTACCCTCTCTGTGACCCTGATGACAGCAAAGCGAACTTCCCTTTTCTATTGGCTTAAGTCGTTTTCACAATCAACCGGCCATCACCCTGGCTGGGGTCATAGCACGCAGTTCGTCCAGTCCCTGCCCGGCCAAACCTGGGCCCCGGTCAGCCTCGCCTGACACACGCATCCTGGGAATCAGGAAAACTATTATAGCACCCTGAGGTGCTATTGGCATACGAGGAAGGAGACAGAAACGGCGTATGTCGACGGGACTCGGTGGCTTTACGGGTGCCACGTAACCTCCCCACCTTGGGTTTCTTCACCAGTAAAACGAGAGGACAGACTATTTGACCGCTGCGGGGGCCGGCGCAAAGCGTTCCGGTGGTTCTGAGCATCTCCCGGGATGGAAGCGTCCGGAGTCTGCTGGGCTGATATAACGAGGCATGGCCTTGAACGAGGACCAGGCCGATGCAAGTGCCACGTGCTGCTGGGTGACTCAGAGTGAGCGCTGCCGGCCGCCAGGAGCCTCCGGGGCGCACGTGAAGCTGCCTGAGGCTACAGATGTGGACGGTCAGCAGCACGGCGGTCAGCTCTGCATCCTCTGGGGACGCAGTCAGCCAGCCGAGCGCTGCTCCAGGGGCTGCAGAATCGGGTTTGCTGTTTCTCTCGCCCATCCGCGCCCTGGGGAGCCTGCTCAGGGGTGTGGGACAAGTTTGCACCCCGCGCCTTCTGGGTGCTGAGCGAGCCGTTCGCACTCGTCACCAGCACTTTCACCTGTGATTCACGGCAGCACAGGACGAATGGTCACCTGGGTCTCTAAGAGCCCCAGGGACAACCCCCTGCCCCTGCTTGAGGCCCTAACACCCCCTGAGGCCTCCACCCCACCGTGAGCTGTCGTCATCCGTGGTCCACTGGGCAGGAGGCTCTTCCGCTCGGTCCTGTTGGGTCCTGCTCCATCCTCTCACCTGACTTATTTTTCCTCTGCCTCACAGTCCCTCCTGGTAGCAAAAGCAGCAGCAACAACAACAACAAACAGTAGTGACATCATGGATTTCGAGTGCTGAGTATGTGTCTGGCACTGCTCTAGAAGCTTCCATGCCTGATAGAATTTAACTGTCATCACAGCTATTTTCTCCATTGTACAGACGAGGAAACCCAGAATTAGGAGGTTAGGAAATGATCTGGGTACAGTCTATTTGGTGCCAGGTCATGTGCCACTTGGCACGTCACATTCGTTCACAGCGCATGGGCACGGCAGAGGACGATGATGTTCTGGCCGGTGGAATTCACTTAAGTCAGGACGCCAGCCCGGCACTGCCGAGCTCGGTGGTCACATGGCTGGTGAAATGGGCAAATCGCGGGCTTCTGTGACCTCGCAACGTCAGGCTGGAGGATTTTGGCCTTGACGCCGAGAGCCCAGAGACACTACAGTCCGGACGATGGGGAGGTTTCGTGCCGGCCCCCTTCATGTATGAGCTGATGATAACCGTGTGGTCCCCAGACTCCCAGAGTTTACGTGGCTGCCCGCCTCTCCCTCGGGGGTGTTGGGAGCCAGGGGAGGGAGAGGGAGGGGCTGTGGCCCAGCGATCGTCCGTGAGGCAGAAAGTGGTACCACAGGCCCTCTCTCAGAATCTGTGGTGCTGACCGGTCCCCAGAGTGGTACCGGGGACTTGGGTCTTACTCAGCCTCACCTTCCCACTCGCAGGCCATTTCAAGAGTTTTAAAAAAAATCAGTACAATTCCGGTGAATACTAGTCTCCATTTCAGCGCCTCTGCTAAAAAGTTACTCTGCCTCTCACTCACGGAGACACTGATTTGCTGTGTATCTTATTATTTATACATAGCATCCGAAACGATGTTTTTTTTCCCTCTCTGCCTTTACGAAGTCTGTCCATTGTGAACTCATGGCCCAAGTTCAAGTGCTGCTACAGAGCCATCGCTGCATCCTCCGGGACGCGGGTCTATCTCAGTTCTCCGGCTTCTCTGTCGCCCACTGTTGGCGGCGCGGTCTGACACTGGGGCGTCCTGCCGCTGGCCATTGCCTCCTGATGGGTCCACAGGGCTCCGCAGTGTGTAACGTCAGTCATTTATTCAGAGGCTCAAGCTGGAGCGATCACAGGCTCCAGGCAGGTGAATCGGGGCAGCCAACACCTGTGGCCACTGGGACTCGGCCACTACCCCCGCCAGGCAGTACTTGCAGGCCAAACATGGGACAAGGCCACTTCTTACACCCCTTTCTTCAAAAGAAGTCATACATTCAGATTGCATATGTGTGTGTGTTACAAACTCCTTGAATTTAAAATAATGTCTCCTAATTTACATTAAAAAACAAGCTTATGAAGGCCAAATAAAATGTCCATGGAACAATTATACTTTAGTGTAACTAAATTATAATTTAGTGGAAGGAATCAGTCCATTAGCAAATATTTTTTGAGCAAATATTTACTGATGTCCAGAGACTGCCTCTTTGCCTTCACCACTTAGGCAAAATGTTTAAGTTTTTTCCTGCTAGAATTCTCATCTAAAAAGGAGGGATATTAACGTAACTAACATCACAGAGAAAAAACGAGAATTAAATAAGGAAATGCACATAAAAGACTGGGTGTAATGGATGGCGTACGAAAAACACTAAACAAATAGTAGCGATAATTAGTGAAATAAAAATACTATTTATTGTGTCTGTCATGATCGTAGTAGAAATAATCATGGTGACTGCATTACGCTTTGTAAGGAGTAATGAATCCTCATTACTCCTAACAAATACGCTGTGAAAGGCGTAATGCGAGGACTGTGGCGGTGATAATGGGGTAGAGACTGAAGAAGCCGCAGCTGTGGGAGAAGTAATAGCAGCGCTATTAGCAAGAGCCAAACAGAAGTCTATTCCGCAATATTGGAAATAGCATTAAGAGTCACAAAAGCAGACGGTTCTCTCTGTAGATGGTTCGTGCATTCCTCGCCCTGCTGTGGGGTCCACATGGCGTTGCCGGGCACAGAGCACAGCGATAAACACCTCCTCGGAGGGCTGGAGGCCCCTGGGAACCCCCTGCGCCTCCCACTGGCTCCTGTGTTTAGTTATAGCTGGCAGGGTTTCTGGTGGGTGGCCCCTGTTTTATGCCCACTGGTGAGCTACCCAGCCATGCCACTGACCCCTATGTCTAAGAGACAATTCTCTCAGGTCTTAAGAACAGAGGGGTGATGCCTCCCTTCACCTCTACAGCAGGGCCTGGCATCCTGTTGAAAGGAAATAAGAATGCCAACAACGGAAAGAAAAAAATTAAGAACAGCTGAGCACAGCATACTGCGTCTTCCCACGCCAGGAGCTGTCAGAGAGACGCGGCAGTGAAATCTTTCACACGTTCTGTCCACGCAGCAAGATCATCTGCTGGACCATCTCGCTGACCCGGCTGCGTGACCCCTCACTCCACACTGCCATGGCCGCAGCCAGATGGCGGGAGCGGCTCGCCTCGCCCCTGCGACCTCTCTAGCTGCGTCCCGGCCTGGCCGATGCCTCACAGGGGAGGGGGGGTCCTGACCTTGTCTCCATGGTCACGGGGTTCAAGGCCAGGCATGCTTCTTAAGGGAGGTGTCCTTGTCGCCAGCTCTGGACATAAGGATTAAATGGACACCTAACTTCACTGGAAGAAGCAGCCATGAAGAGAGCAGATATTCCAAACACTGTCCAAAACCAGTAAACAAACTTCCCATTTCAGTTTCACGAAGACTTTGGTGTCATTGGAAAACTGAATTTCATTGGAAGACCTTGAAGGCGATTCATGGCAAGGAAACTGCTGGAAAGAAGTGTTTGTGAGCCTAATAATTCCCATCAACAGAGTGCCTTCTCATTTACACCTCTCTCCACTTCTCCTCGGACTTGACAATATCCAAGCTCACATTTCATCTTTTACTTCCACTCCTGTTTTTATTCTTCTCCTCAACCTTCTTACACCCCCGGCTGCCAACAAGAACTCTGAGAACCATCATCATCCTTCGATTCACGCCCTGCATCCAATCAGTCTCTGAAATCTGTTGACCCCACCACCTACCTACATTTCTCTCAATATTTTCCATTTCTCTCCATTCTCAGAATTGCCGTTGGTTTTTACTGGATCTTTACATAGCAGTCACAATGCAAATCTGAAGCCCTGACACAACGTGAATCTGATCTTCCACTTCTAGCTAAAAACTCCTACATGGTTTCCCATTGCCCGTTGGTTAAGCGTCTAAACTCGACACAGCTCACAAGATTGTCATGATTGGACCCACGTCTGACCTCTCCAGCCGGGTCTCCACTTTCTTCCCTTTCTGTGCTCTCAATAAACTGGATTATTTTTTAGCTCTTCGGAAAAGTGTATCATTACGATTAGCAAACGCATTTGGGGTAGCCAGCCTCCAAGATGGCCTCAGAGACCCTTCCTCGTATGTGGCCCCCCTGTCACGGTGTGTTAGGTTTAGTCTGTCTGCCCAGTGCAGTGTGGTGGGGGTAATGGCGTGATTCAGGGGTGAGGTATCAATGGCACTGCCACTTCCTTCATGCGTCCCTTCGTTCTGAACAAAGCCAGCCGCCACTACATCAGGACACTTACGCAGCCCTGTGGAGCAGGCCACATCGTGAGGCCGAGGCCTTCTGCCAGCAGCCGGCACCGACATGCCAGCCCTGTGTGCCGGCCACATTGAAAGTGGTCCTCCAGCCAGCGAAGCAGATGGGGATGAACAACGCAGATGCGTGCAGGAGAGAACCGAATTGGACAGCGCACAGAGACTCCGCCGGCTACGAGCCATGCACCTCAAACCCGCGTCACCCTGGGAGGAAGCGGAGCGGGGCCAGGGGCTGTCAACGCTACAGGAGCAGCGAGGCACTTCTTTCTGGAGCTTTCATCTTTCCTGATGATTTGGAATAGAAAACTCTTTTTTTCATTTTAAAAGCTATTTAGAAATATTTTTGCATTAATACAACCAACAATGCAAAACGGTTTCTCCCTGGACTTTAAAAACAAATCACATTTTTCACAGAACCCCTTTCTGCTGCGTCCTAGTATCTGCAGACTAGTTCTGTCATTCACATAACCCTTCTTTCATTCGCGCACACATTACCCGAATCAACTGACACGTATTAAATATACAACAGGCCCAACGCTAAGATTACATTTCGGACTATGCGGCCGTGGTGCTCAGGCTATCCAGGGCATTGCTGGAGATTTTGTAGGACAGATCACTGGGACCCGCCCCCAGAGTCTCTGATTCATGGAGTCCGTGGTGGGACACGCAAATCTGCTTTTCTTACAACTTCCCAGGTAATGCTGCTGCTGCTGCTGGTCCAGAGGTCAGAATGGTTACTCCAAGGAAAAATTTAAGAACGAGTAGATTTCTAAGTAATGCATGCATGGTTATGCCATTTTATAGATGTAAAAACTTAATCACAAAGAGGAAAATTTACCTACAGTGCACAGATAGTCAACGACCGGAAGTCATTATTTTGATCACAGAATCCTGCAGTGCTAGATTCTGGAACACCGAACCCAGTGAGACCAGCTAATTCCCAGTAACAGGATTTATAGATCACAACTGTCTTCTCTCTCTGTGGTAGCAATCTAGCTGCTCAGCTCTCCTCCTCCTAGAAAACTTTTAAAGCAACTTTTGGTTCAATAAAACCAAAGCAGTGTCTTGTCAAAGGGCAGGCATTTCTTGACCCTCTGTCCTGGCAGCTCTGTGTAATAATTGAGAAGCCAGAAGCTGAAGCCAAAGACACACTCGTCGGAAATGAGTAACTCGTGGCTCAAACAAACAACGAAAGCGCCACTATTGAGACTCAAATGTGAAACCCGGAGCTGCTGTGTTGAACGAGCAGTTTGCGTGAGAGAATTCCAGAAGACGCTGACTTTCACAAACACATCTCTGTCTGTTCTTGCCACCCAAAATCATTCCAATGGCATGGAATCGTGGCCTTGGGTCTGCAAATAATTAACACCATTGCACAAATAGTTTCAAAACGTGGACAGCTGACAGAAGGTGAAACTGCGCAGTCACACCTAGGAATCACGTGGGAATTGAGAGCCCACTTTTGCAAAAACGGGTTAAAAAGCAAAGCGTCAGTTCCATGAAAGAGAAATAAACGTGATTGCAAAATGGCAAAGATTACATTTTTATCTCGGTAAAATGATGACTTACAAAATACATCTGAATGAGTTTTCTATGGCTGTGTAAAAAAAGTACCGCCAATTTTGTGGCTTGAAACGATATCCACTTATTATTATCTCACAAATATCTAGGTCTGAAGTCCAGACGAGTCTCACGAAGTTAAATCCAGGTGTCCACAGAGTTGTCCTCTTTTTTGGACATTCGAGGGAAGAGTCTGCTGCCAAGTTCATTCAAACTGTGGCCAGAATTCGGTTCCTTTTGGCTGTAGGACACAGGGCCCCATTTTCTTGCTGCTCATTGGCTGGGGACCATGCTCAGCTCTCAGAGACATCTGCACAGGTGCTTGACCCCTGGCCTCCTCCACCTCAACAGTAAAAAAAAAAACAAACAAACAAACAAAATAAACCTATCTCCCATGTCAAATCCTCTCATGTTTTGAATCTCTCTGATTTTCTCTTCTGAGGCTAATTGGAGAAAACACTCTGCTTTTATAGGGTTATGTGACTACATTGAGCCTGCATCCATAATCTCCCTATTTTAAGTTCAACTGATTAGTTAGTTACATTTCCATAACCCCTTTTATCATATAACAAGATGATCGCAGGAATGACACCAGGGAGCAAAGGTCACGGAGGGCAAAGGGAACCCTTGCGAAACAGTGCAGACCATGTACGAGCACAGGTGTGAGCACACAGCCTTTCCTAGGCTCACACTCGATGCCTCCAGAGCCCCACCAGGAAGAACGAATGTGAAAACAGGGCAATTCCTGTCCTGTGGGCACCATGGAAGGGTCGGTTCACACGTGAGACTTCATCTTCTTGATCTGGAGCCATGTCCGAACTGAGAGATGGCTCAGCAGGACCCTGAAGAGCCACTCCTAAGAATGAGGCTCCCACGAACGCCCCCTCTCTCAAACCTGGAGGGGTGGCAGTCACCGCGGCAGGTTCTAGCGCAGTCTTCACTCACCACAGCTCTGCATGCGGAGGCTGAGTCAGGGGAAGTCAGCTGAACCGCACAGGAAGCTGTGACGGCACCGACCCCCTGCGGGTGCTGATGGGGAGAATCCAGTGAAACACGGTGGTGACGACACCGTGCCCAGGAGGTCACCAGCTCCAAGCAAACAGCATTTTCCATGAACCAATAGTAATTGGATGCCAAACACGGTTCCAGGCAGCAGAAATGTGATCAAAAATGAGACATAGGAGGCCCCTTCTTTCACAGAGATTCCAATAAAAGATAAGAGTAACAATACGTTTAAAAGATGGATAAATTGAGTGATTAATGATTGTGATAAGTGCTAGGGGAAAATTATAAAACAGGATGCAGCCGACAGTGGTAGAGTCCAACATGGCCAAAGGAAGTGATTTGGGTTGAGAAGATCCCATTAAAAAGGGACAAGCAAGAATATCTGAGAAAATAAGGGGGGAGGGTGCTAGTGGGGGAGGGTGTTGGGCAGAGGGCATTTCTGGAGCAGAAGGCAGAGCTGCTGTGGAAGACAGAGCGAGGCTCTGGCCCGAACAGAGGAAGCAGAAGAGATGACTAGGCGATCATGAATGACCATGCCACTAAGAGCCTCACAAACAATGGTGAGGAAGCCGCACTTGTGTCAAGTACATCGGGAAGCCACAAGCCACCAGGTGACTTCTGCTGGTGAGTAAAATGATCTTGTTTATGTTTCCAGGCGATCTCTCCACCTCCAGCCAGGAAGGAGTCTACTATAGCAGTCTAGGACCAAGATACGGTTGGCTCGGACTAGCAGGACAGATGGGTGAAAGTGGTTCGATTCAGATGTGCTTTGTGAATAGGGTCGAGGGGACAGCCTACGAAATTAAATGTTGAAAGGACCTTTTCTGAACTATAGTAAAAGATCAGAGACTCCTATGGGCTGCGCCCTCACCTCTGCCCCCACACTCTTCCTATGCTGTTTGAGATTCTAGATAGACAAATATATAGTAAATAAAAACGTTCGCATTTTCCAATACTTACACCTAAAAACAAAACAAAACAAAACAAAAAACAAGAAGAAGAAGATAAAGTCCACGTAACGGCTGGGAGACTTCATCTCAACTGTAAAAGCTGGGAATGCTTAAAGCTCCACCGTGCCAAAATGAAGAAGTGACGATCACGAGGCAAAGACAGGTGTCTGAATGTTCACAGCAGCATTATTCATAATATTCTCAACATAGGAACGATTCAACCACCAACTGGAGAATGTATAAACAAGACGCGATACATCTATACAACAGAATACTGTTCAATAAAAGGGAACCAACTGCCGACACCTGCTACAGCACAGATGCGCTTCAAAACACGAAGACAAGCAAAAGACACCAGAAGCAAAAGAGCAGATATTTCAGGAAATTGCTTCTAGGAAATGACTCCAAAAGGTAAATCTATAGACGCAGTGTGCATGGGTGGCCGCCGCGGGCTGGAGGCTGTCATGGCTGGGGAAGCAACTGCAAAAGAATCTAAAGTGTATTTGGGGGTGATGGGAGCCTTCTAAATCTCTAGTGTGATGATAGCTGGACTATTCCCTAAAGCGACCGCACATCAATGAATTATATACTTAAAAAAGCATCGGGCAAGTGAAAACTAGCTGAAAAGAAAGTTCAAATACGAGATCACCCAAATAAGAGTTACTTTATAAATGAGAAAATGTAGATAATGATTAACTCACGTTTGAAACAAGTGTCAAGACGACACTGGACTGATGAAATGAAAGAAAACGCACAAAATGGAAGAAAAATCATGTGATACAGATAAAGAAGATCAAGATGCAAAACAACAGAGTAATGGGATAGAAAGTGACTGGGGGTGGAGACTGTGGCTTAGGCGACAAAGGGTAGTATCTCAGAGGAGGTGACAATTGAGGTGGAAGCTGAATACTAAAGTCATAAGAAGGAGCCAGCCATTAAATAGGGCAGAGGGAAAGGATGCCAGCTAGCAAGTAGATTAATTACACACTATTCCATAATACATACTGGTAAAGATTTAGGTTGCTCTAATTTTCTTATTTACAACTATTGATATAAAAGATGTGTATGCTTTATAAGCTAAAGAATGTTTATTTCCTCATGCAAAGATTAAAACGACATTTATTGATTCGGAAACCTTAAAATGGAATGTTAAATGAACAAAGTTATCAAATCAAGTGGTATGTAAACCTGACTACATATTTGTGAAAATAGATTTGTAAGAATGTGCATTTACAAGACAAAGGTAACTTGTGGATGGGATCCACGACAAAATGATAAACTAAAAATCTAATATTGTTTATCTCTGGTTGGTGGCCATATAATGAATTATAATTTCTGATTTTTTATATTCTGAATTTTCGACAATGGAAATGTAGAACTTGTAAAAAATAGCTATTTCTAAGAAATGAAAGCAGAGTATAAAATTATACCTAAGTTGTTATTCCATTAAAAAAAATGTGTATTTGTTTATTCCTTTCTAGGAACTATGTGTGGATATTTGTGTACATGTTGAAATTGTTATCTCTAAGTTGTGAGATGGTGAATGACTTTCTTTTTTTTATTTTTACCATCTGTATTTCCACAATTTAATGATATCTCAATTTCATGATAGAAAAAGTTGGTCATAATTTTTTTTCATTATAAAAAATAAATACAAATGTATTAAAACGTTTAAAATGCTGAAACTATAAAGAAGCAATTAAAAAATTATCTCTAATCTCTAACATTGACCCAAATTAATATTAAAATATATATAAACACAAATAAAGTTACTCACATATAAAATTGCAACTAATTGCAAGATACTTTACAGTAAATTATACAAAGTTGCTTACATGATGGAAACAGTATTAACATCCAGTCCATCATACATATCAGGGGTCCGATTTTTTTCTGTAAAGGGTCAAGTGGTAAATAGTTTATAATTTGCAGGCCATGTCTCTCTTCCAACTGTTCAGCTCTGCTGTTGTAACAAAAAGTAGCCACACACGCTGTACTGTAGTAATTTACAGATATTAAAATTTGAATAGCACATAATTTTCGCATCTTTAATACATTTCTTAAATTTCCATCTTTGAAAATGGAAAATAGAAGGACTACTCTTCGCTAACGATCTATATAAAAGCAGGTGGTAAGCTAGATTTAGGCCGTAGCTCAGGATTTAGTGGTCCACTTAGTTATTTTGTCAAGTCTCTCTTAAATACGGTGTGACTCGGGCATAGTGGAGCATTAAGTCCCTGCTCAGTTCAGGTGGCACCACCACGCCACCTGACGTGACAATAAACTGTAGATTCTGTTAGAGACTCGTCCATTGAATTTTCCACAGGCAGTAAACGTAAATGTCCTTCTCCATATCAAATCGAATTTCGATTTCATCCCGAAGACATACTGCCCCGGCAGAAGACAGAGTCCCTAAATTTTCCTGGCAATACCTAAGGGGCGGCTTTTAAACTGCCACTAATGTCAATGAGAACTATTCAGAACAATCTGTGTTCTCAGGTGGAAAACTACTGGGAGCAGGATGACTAAAAAAGAGACAAACGACATGGATGGCTTCCACCAACTCTGAAGGTTTTTATGAAAAACCTGGTAGTTTTTCAAATTTTCCATTTTTGGAAACTATATTTGATGAGATCATTCAAGTCAATGGTATGTGAAGCTAACATCTCACAGTCCAAACGTAAAAAAGTCATTTGACATTTTTTAGACTGCCTTTCAATGCTCACTTTCACATATATCTGTATTTAATAATATAGTGCCAGCAATGTCTGACAACAGAAGTTTAGCAAATGTCATATAAATAATTGTTACCGCAATTTACAAAAATGTGTATTTAAATGTACAAAGTAAAATATGGCAGAGAGATAGCAGATCACGGGCAAAAGCAAAACAAAACTAAAACTTTACAGCCAGCGAAGACAGCTATACTACAGGACATTTCACTAATGTCCAAGGCAATGAAAATGCTTTATACACCATGAACACTTCAGAAGTCAGTTCCAATATTGTCCCAAAGACATTTAGTCCAAAAAATGTTAGTGATGACTAAGATATCAGTAGTTTTGCCTTTTCCCATTTAACAAAAGGCTATGAATATCTCTTAGTGTACGAGAGCCCTGAAAATACAAAATTTCAATATAAATTCTCACTCTTATTTTCAGAGTTTTGCTGAAATTAGTAGACAAAAAAAAAAAACAGAATTCTAGATTGAATAGGAAATTATTTTTTTCTAATTCTATTCAGTATACATCAGTAGCAGATCCTATGACTTTTCTATTTCAATCCCTTCTAAATGACCTAAAGACGCATGTCCTAGTACTATGTAGTTTTACCGAGATACGAAGTGGTGTCTTGGTGAAGACGGGCTGCGTGGGAAGGATCCTGTTACTTAATCAGAACCCGCCCCACCCCACCCAGCCCACATCACGTCTGCATCGTGTGTACATCAAGTTTGTAAATCAATCATTATAATAACTGTAAAAGTTTTACCTGAATGAAAAATGGTCGTGGAATGAGAGATAAAATTGTAATGGAAATGTTTAAGTGGCTAACTTGTGAAACGAGAGATTACGGAAGAAAAGGATGCTTGATATTCAAAAAAATTTGAGACAAACATAAGAGACTCCACCACCACGTCCAGGCTTGTGGACTTGAGTGGTAAGAGATGCCCAGGGGAAAGGTTGATGGTGAACGACAAAGGTCTGCTCCTTGACGGAGCATGCGATGATGGATGCATGGATGTTTAGATTCAAACTCAGAACAACCCAAACATCCTCCAGAGTGAATGGTTAAAGAAACGGAGTTACACCCACATTATGCAATACCACTCAATGACAAAAAAAAAAAAAAACAGGGGCAGATGCCACAGCCTGGATGAAGCTTGAGAGAAAAATGCTTAATATAAAAAGCTACTCCCGAAAGATTACATACTATACAATTTTATTTATACCATGTTCTTGAACTAACTCGGTTATGGAAATATGGGGCATTGGTTGGTTGCCCGAGGTTATGGGTGGAGACCTGGCTGGGAGGAGGTGGGTGGGGCTATGTGAAAGGACAACAGGAGGGGTCGGTCCCTTGATGATGGAAACACCTTGAATATTGACGGTATTAACGCCAAAATTATGGTTATGGAATTGTTATACAAGTTTGCAAGATCTTACTAGTGGGAAAGACTGTATTGAGTACATGAGATCTCTCTGTATTACTCAGTTATTATCATAACTGAGAGAAATAACTGTAACTTTGTTTTTAAATGACTGATTTTTCTTTTGCTGTTTATTTTTTCTCTTTTATAAATAGCTTTTCAAATCAACTACATATTTTCTTTCAAAAAAGTTCTTAAATTTACATTTTTTTAAGATTTAAGAAGATACAACATTTTTGGATTAATTAAGATAATATCAATTAAAAAAAAACGCTATGCGTTAAGTTTGTTGGAGTGCTTTCATAATAGCAAAACACTGAAGACAATACACAGTTCTAATAAAGTAAACACTGATGCCTCTATCAACCAAAATACTGCCATTCTTGCCAAGGGGAAATGTTATAAAATACCCATGGAAAACATAGTTCCTAACACAGTTCATAAAAATGTATGTACACTATAACCAGTATTATGCAAATCTGATAAAAAAGTGTATACATATTCATAAAAGCACATGCACACAGAGAAACAGCTAGACAAATTTACAACAAACATTACAACATTTTTCTGAAGAAAATTTTATGCACTGCTTTATGCTTTTCTAATTTTCTATTTTATTCTCCGAATCAATAAACATCCATCACTATTGTATAGTGGGGCAAGTTACTTTAAAATATTACCGAGGTATGGAACATGTACAAACACACACTCGCAAAACCCATGAGTTCACACTGCTATTAACCAAGTACCCACTGATATTTCATGATGAATTATAATCACACAGGATAGCCTGAGAGAAAACCGAGATAAAATTCCTCTTGAACTTTACACAATGCAGTCGAGGAGATGGGACTGAAAGGGTTTTAACACGACAGCTATTGGGAGTGGACACACAAGGGGGCCCACTGCATCTTCCTGTTCCCCTTTCTCCTTAGAGGACTCAACCTTCCTATGTCACAGGAAGACATTCCTCTTTGATGAGCAAATCTATTTAGACAATACCATTAGCACAACAATGCTTCTGATGAGAAGTCTGCAGCTGATGAAGGGTGATAGGGCTTTACATCAATATTGCCTCCCTTCTCTCCTAAATATGCTAATCAGCCCCGACTACTGATAATCAGGATACAGTCTGACATGAATGAAGAATCTTGGAACCTTGGGCCAGCAATCTGCTTCTTGTGGGAAGCCTTCTGAATAAACTAAGTGCCCCTGATTGTAAATCCTGATTATAATGATGCATTTTATTATCATGCATCAGAGTTTCTCCTGGTCTTTCAATTTCACCCTTTCCCAGTTCCATTAGTAAATATAAATATTGTTCTCCCTCATACTCAAAATTTCAGAAAAACTGATGTGTTCAATTGATATCTCTAGCACAATACTCCTGTGGTCAGGGGAAGGCCACCAGATGACGGACACGCACATCAGGGGGAAACTCCCTCCTGGAAGATGGGAGACAGCCCTGACTGTGTCTCACACATCATGTCAGGGAGACCCCACAGGACGTGTCCTGCGTCGCCAGACCTGACATACTGATGGCACTCGTGCTTTCGTGACTAAATTCTGTTATTATTGTCCCTGTTATCATCCCATCCATTTGGACCTAGTGTCTCATTCTAGATTTCCACCCCAAAGCAACGGAGAAATCTAGAGGCAAGTGAGAGGATGTGGAAAAAGAAGATACATGGGGACAATGACTGGAACCAGAGAAAGGACATCCTTTGTCGTCCCCAAATCATAGCACAAACAGTTTCAAACTTGACCTTCTAATTGAATGTCAAGAATAATTTTTTTAAATATTCTCTTAAACTCATAATAAAAACCTGGATCCTTCCAGACCTGAATCCAAGTGTACAGTGACGTCATGGCCCCCAGAGAGCCTGCAAGATTCCTGCTTACCATCCAATGTCAACTCCAACTTTCCTCTCTTAATCTCTACTCCCGAAGTCAGGGGAATTCTGTTCACCACCTGTTTCTGTGAATAAAGTTTCATTGTAACAGCCACGTCCATGTGTTCACACGTTGCCTGTGATCATTTTTAAGGGACAACAGCAGAGTTGAGTAGCAGAGACCATCGGGCTTACAAGAGCATAAATATCTACAAAATCAGCTCTTTCTCTAAACTCTAACCAAACATTTATTTCCTGAAAATCTAGGCTCGGTCCTTCTGAGAAGTTTTGTCCCTGAAATGCTCTTCTCCCTGGCTTTCTGCTTGGCTACCTTCTCCCCTTTCAGATGTAGCTTCAATATCTCCATCTTTCTTTAAACTAGGTCTTACCTGTTATTTGCCTCAAAGCACGCATCACAATTTACAATTATTTTATTAATCATCTTCCCCCACTCTGGCATACGTTATCTACAATTTTATTTTTCCAATGCCCAGGAGCATATTTGGAATATAAACTGCTTACCAAATATATGTCAACTCGAGGCCAAGCACCAAGCAAATCCTCAGTAAAGAGTTAGGAGGGGAAGGCTTGGATTGCAGTAGGTCTCTAGTGAATATGTACTGAAGGAAGAGAGGATAGAATGGCAAATAAAGCAAGATTTGCTCTAAGATAAAATACAGTAGCTAAGTATCTACAAACGCACACATTATCTCTCTGGTGAAGTTTGAAGTCCTGGCTTCCTTTCCTGCCTCCATCATTCACTGTGTAATTCTAGACAAGCCTTTGAAGTCCTCTCCGCTTTAAAATTCACATCTGTGAGAAGAAAAATTTGAAAGGGAAGATCCAAAGTCTCTATGAATCTCGATTTTTGATGATTTGATAAAAACCAAAGATGATTTTTATAGGCTGACTTTTAAGTACAATGCAGTACTTGTTTTTGACTGGCCCATTGTCTTGGAATAAAATCTTGATTTTTCTTCTGGGGTTCCATGCAACTCCTATCGGTTAACCTTACCCCCACCTCTGGTTGTGGGTACATGAACTACATCTGGTTAAGCAAAGGGTTCCATCTCCCAAGCATATTAGTTGGATTTTTATGGGTAAAATGCCCAAGGGAGGTCAATAAGACTTAATTCTAGGACTTCAGAGAAAACAGCCAGAAAGAGCTCACTTTCCACCAGGATTATGAGTCATAAGAAAATGTATATGTCTATAGCTTCTAGCAAGCCCCGTGTGAGAGAGCTGGCCCATGAGGGAGCCAACAGACAAAGGCAGGCAGGGAGATACACTCTCAAAACCCTGACATCCCCTGGACCAGCTTCATCTGAAGCTTAGGCCACTTTAGAGAGTTAGGTCACTGTGGGTTGATGAATCCCTTCTTCACTGAAGTCACATGAATTCAGTTTCTTTGACTTTGAACCAAGAGTCTTGGACAACACATTCAGATTATCTCTGCTGTTATATACAAACTTCTTTTTTAAAGGATGCTTTTGCTACCTGACTTCAAATCTCTACTCTGTGTGTCTACATTCCTCCCGCTCTCCCCGCCACTCCTCAGCCTCTGACATCCAATCATCGGCAAAAGCCTCCATGAGTGGAAGACGTAAAACCGGACACGGAAATGAGTATTTTCTTGTTCTAAGGATCTAGATGTCTATCCGTGGTATTTATCTTGTGTCAATCATTAAAATAACTGAGTTGCTAGAAAAAATAAATAAAACATATTATCACCTTGCCATCGATTTCATATGAGATTGCTCTGGCCCCCAAAAGTTTAAGCCAAGGTAGAAAGTAGCCCAGGATGTTTAGCTCCCTGACTGTAACGAGAGTCCGGAGGGAGAAATCTAAGGTATACTGTGGCTACTGAATATTTCAGGCACCCAAGCCCCAGGCTTGCTGGGCTCCGAATATTCCGAGTTGGAAACTTCCGAGCACTTAACTAGCAGAAGCAGAGATGACACACCATTGCAGTTAGACTGCCTGGCCATGACACAGAGAGGCAGAGCTCCCATGGGACCTTTCTTTGTGTAGTTTCTGCTTAATACATTCCCCCCGATATCCCATCTTATCATTTCCTCACAATTCTCCGAGTTAGAGAATAATATTCCCATTACACAGATATGGAAACTGAAATACATAAAGGTAAGTAGCTTAGAGAAGATCTCACAATGACTTATCAGCAGAGACTAGAGCTGCTCCATCCTCATGAAGGCTCCAGACCCGTGAAAGATCCCAGTCCAGCTGAGCAAAGCCAACTTTCAGCTAAGCAAAGGGTAAAAAGGCTGAGCTATTCTACACAATCCATCCCCAGTCAACTCAGGGACTTAAGAACTAAATATTTATTGTATTAGGTTACTGAGTCCTGGGGTGGTTTGTTATGCAGCAATAGTTAACTGGCACATTTTTCTTTCCAAGGAACAGTTTTCTCTTAGGAGGTCACTTTTTACTGAAGCAAATACTGTTAAGAGAGCCTGATTCATTTGTTTGGCAAATAAGCCTACATATCTCTGAATTTCATCAAGTTGATTCAAGTTGTGACAACCCTGTTATAGGATTGTTGACATTTTTGTTTTGCTTTGTTTTGTTTTAAATTGGGGTGTGTCCAAGTTTCTAGTAATTAACTTACCTATATAATGCTTTACACTTATTTTTTAAATAGTAGATGCTGAATGATTTTGCTAATCATTCACAATTTCTTTTTTCCATATTTTTTGAGGTTTTCACCTGGATGAATCTTGTCTTTGCTTAAAATCATTTCTTTTCAGATCCTGTAAGACCTAACCGTTTGTCTGGGATTGCTCCTGCAATTATTTTTCATCTATTAGTTTTCTTTAAAATACAAAACATCTGTGATACCTTTGGTAGACGTTGAATGAATAAATAAATGAGCTAACAAACATAATCACCTTTTCCTTACCATATGTCAGCATTTAATATCTAACAATTATTGAGCTCTTAATACGTATTAGACATTGTGCTACATGCTTTCAATGCATTTTCTCCTGTAATACTCCTAGCAATTAACTGAGGCAGGTATTAGAATTCTCCACATGGCAGGTTACGACTCAAGTTTACGTCTTACAAGAGATTTCTAGGCAACGTCTCTGATCTGTGCTTCTCACCTTGCCTTCCAAACTGACTTCTCCAAAGAGCCTGACTCAGGTGTTCGGTCACCAGTGGATAGCCATCATCACTATGGATGATTTTTGATTATGGTAGGGCCTCCGGACACTCCTGAGATACGAATAGGGTGACAGGGTTGATTTCCATGGTAGACCACGGAGATTAGTAGTGGGAGTTTTTCTTCAGGGAAGGTAATTTTTTTTCTGTAATATTGTTATATTATAAACAGCCTCAAAATTTCAGGGGTTTATAGAAACAAGTATTTATTCTCCTCGCTTATATATTTGCAAGTCAGTGGGGTTGGCTCATTCGGCAGGGCGGGGCTGGGCTGGGTTCTAGGCTGTGGGTTGAATTGAGTCTTCTCTGCACGTCTCTCTTATTCGAGGTCCGGCAGCTCCCCAGGGCATGGTCTGGTTTGGGCTGGTTTGAAAGATTTCATCAATCATAGTTGAGTTCTTGTGAAGTTTCTTTCCTAGACTTTTTAAAAAATTTTGTGTCTCATTTCACAGATGTTTTTTTCTAGACTTAATTTTCTCATGCAGTTTCGGGTTAACAGAATGAAGGGAAGTAGAGGGACTTTGCGTGGACCCCTGGCCCCATGCATGCGCAGCCAGCTCCACTGTCAACACCTCACATCAGTGGTGCATTCGCTAGCAATCAAAAGACCTGTATCGACACATCGAATTCACCCGAAGTCCCTGGTTTACATTAAAGTTCACTTTTGGTGTTGTACAGTCTAGGAATTTGAACAAATGCAGAAAGACATGTGTCCATCATTATATTATCAGACGGTATTTTCACTGCCCTAAAAACCCTCTGTGCTCCAACTATTCATCCTTCCCCACCTTCCAACCATAGACAGCCACCAATCCTTGCCCTGGATCCATAGTTTCGCCTCTTCCAGAATGTCATACAGTTGGAATCATAGAGTACATGGCCTTTTCAGAATAGCTGTTTAACAAATATGCATTTAGGTTTCTCTATATCTTTTTATGGCTTGATAGTGCACTTATTTTTAGCACTAAATAATATTCCCTGATCTGGACGCAGCACAGTTTCCATTCGCCTACTGAAGATGATGTAGGTTGCTTCCAAGTTCGGGAAATTACGAACGAAGCTGCTATGAACAAGTGTGCAGGCTTGTGTGTGTACAACTGTTCTCAACTCCTTTGGATAAATATCAGGGAGCATGATTGCTGGATTGCATGGTAAGGATATGTTTGGTTTTGTAGGAAACTCAACAGCCATGAGACATTTTTTTTTTACGGTAGATCATGAGAACACAAGAGAAAAAGTCATAGCGTGCAAATGTACTTAAATCTCGATTTGCACCATTAACTTGAATGCTATTGTGCTTAAAGCGAGTCACTTGGCCAAGTCCGGTGAAGAAGACACACATCTATCTCATCTGCCACGAAGTCATGGCAATAGTAGAGAAATGCTATTTGATTAGAGGAAAGGAGTGAAAACCTTAACAACAGGAAAGGGTTAAAAACATGATGCAATCTGCTGCATCATGGAGGCCAAGGAAGCATTTCTGGAGGTTTCTGTGTCTCTCCAGGACAATTTGACCGATTTAACTGGATGCAAGTCTCTCAAAGGACTGACTCTCTAAGAGCCCTTGGAGTATTTTCCAAGCTTCACACTATTACTTTTTCAATAAATAGTCTCTGACAAATCATGCAATTTCCAGCTTATTGTAAAATGACTTGCAAAGTGAGGGAAGCATTGGAGGCGAGAGGTACAAAACGCTTGCAATAACTTTCGGTCGCATTATCAACTGTTCACTTCTAGACAGCATGGTGCAGTGCTCGAAAAAGTGGCTTCTGGAGTCACAGTGGCATCCAAACCCTGGCTCTGGCGTTTACTGGCTATGTCACTTCCGGTGGGTCGCTTAGCCACTTTTTATAATGCCTTCCACTGCTAAACAGAGACGGTGACATTCCACACCCGTGGGGCCAGAAAAGCAGCTGCCCAAAGATGTCCGCCCTCTCAGCCCTGGTACCTGTGAGCATGTTATGGCATGTGGCAAAACAGACGCTGTTGGTCTAATTAAGGTTACTGATCGGTGACTGTAAGATAGGGAGATTATCCCAGGTTCTCTGGGTGGGCCCATCGTGGTCCTTCAGAAGAAGGGGATTCCTCCCACCGGCAGCAGAGGGATGTGCCAGCAGCCAGGGGCCCCAGCGGGAGAAGGCGCTGACCTATTGCCAACTCAGATGCAGCAGGCCCATGGGCAAGGATGCAGACGGGCTCCCAGGAGGTTCGGACGCCCCGCCTGACCGCCAGGGAGGAAGCGTGGACCTCACACAGAACTGGATTTTGCTGATTACCTCAACGAGTGTGAAATCAGCCTTCTTCCTCAGAGCATCCGTGAGGAACACGGCCCAAACGCAACCTGACTTTAATTTCAGCCACAAGCCCACGGAACCGGGACATGAAAAATGCGTGTCGTGTTAGGCCACGACATTTGTGGCAATCTGTCATGCCAGCCTCGGGAAACGGACGTACAATCCCCGAGCGCTGGGGTGAGCATCCCGTGATGGGGATGGAGGTCCAACCATCAATCCCGTGAACAGTTTTATTTATGTGCTCAACGTCTGGCGATTCCTACTGTGGTAACACATCCAAACTGAAGTGCAATTTCTCAGACTCTCCTGGCATGAAAACATCATTAGCGGCAGTTTCCCGAGTTCCAGCTAATTAGACATGGTACCTAACGAGCAGCGGGCCGCCCGCGCGCGCATGCGCACAGCTGTCTGCGGTCTGGCCCCCGAGGAGAACGAGCGGCGACAGATCCAGCCACTGCGACTCCTCATTAAGTCTCCCTGGTGACGGGCCACCCCTAAACTCCTCTGTCTACCTTGAAGTGCAAATATTCAATTGCTCACCAGCCGACCACATAGGGGAGAGACCTCCTAAAACAGGCTACAGAAGTCAGCAGACGGAGAGGCTGTTTGCCACACGCTTTTCCTCTCAAATCCCTTTTGCCAATATAATCCTTTCTTTTCTTTTGCGTTCTTCCCCAAAAATATCTTTCGTATGAGAACCCTATTCAAAGAATGACATATGTAAGGTGGAAAGATGGGTTTGAAAAGTCTAGGGTTGGAGTAATTTGATTATGAAAATAAAAAATAACTAAGAAATGCTCAAAGCACTGAGACAGGAAAGGCCGGCGTGAGTACCGGGGATACCTGCTTGCCAGGCTCGTCTTGCCTTTCTGCGAGCAGGTGCACTTCTTTCCAGCGATGCTGCGAGCAGATGGGTAATTATGTGAGAGAAACAGCTACGGACACCACGCACGAGGAAGGAAAACAAGCTGCTGCCTCGGCCGATCCAGCATTTTCGCAGCCCTGATCGAAGAAAGAACCCCAACATCGTGTATCTTAACCACCTGTTGTGGGGAGTACGCTTTCACAACAATTGTGCTGAGCCACAGCGCTCCATCTTGACACGAGCGGGGTGTTTAGCAAAAGCAAGAATGGTTCCAGAAAGGGCCACTTCTCTGAGTGGGACTCAGGCGAGTCACCTGCCCCTTGGCTAGAAAGTTCTAATCGAGTTGGGGCATCCACAGGACCGGTAACCGGGCCTGCAGTGGGAACAAAATTATACCTGGGGAAGGGCTAAGGACCTTTATTTTCAATCACTTGTTCCCGAGTCACCAGTTTGGGTTCCGGACAAAACAGTTGCCATGGTAACTATTATCTCCAGCGATCTGTATTCTTTTGCTCATTTTTGTCCCAGTTCTGCAAAGCATTAGTGTTTTCGTGTTCAATTTCTTTTTATCAGTCACTTACGCTCACACGTGCAGCCATGCTCCCCATCCCCGATCGCGCTGACACTATTTTTAATGGCCCGTTATTTGACCATGAAGAGTAAAGATGGTTTCTTTTGTTACCTGTGAATTAAAAACGCACCTGCTCACAGATCTGCTTTTATCTGCGAAGTTTCCTTCAAAATGATTGAAAAGATGGGCTGTCTTGAGGTCCCCTCTCCCAACTCTTTGTAGCTAAGAGCTGGTGAACAGGGCTGGCCTGATCCTTTCAGGATGAAATTGAAAGAGAAAAGTCTGGATATCTAACAAGGTTCCAGTAGCCTTTCCTCTAATCAAAGTACCAGCCATATGGATCGTTGCCTTCCCAGCTCCATACCTGTCTCTCTCTCTCTCTCTCTCTCTCTCTCTCTCTCTCTCTCTCTCTCTCTCTCTCTCTCTTTCATACATAAAAGAGCAACGTGCTGAGATTTGTCCCTTTAAAGGTCTTTAATATCAACTTTCTTGTACTTTTATGAGAAATAATTACACATTTTTCTCATCCTTTACCTCACCAAAACATTACAGTGGTCGCTGGTGCTATGATTAGAGCGGACTAGAATACATGCGTAGCTCATTTGCCAAAGCGTGAACTGTGGTCCCTTCGCGTGCATCTCTCCTGACAGATGGCACGAGGGAGTCAGTGGGGTCTGTGACCGGAGGCTGCGGCACAGACACGTGGTGGGTTGGTTTGCCAGGAAAAACCAAGCACTACGACTACGTACTGACTGCAGTGTTATGTGCTTTATCTAATTGAATTCAATCTTTGCGATCTTCATTTTGCACGGGAGGAAAAAGAATATTGAGAAAGACTAAAGCAGCACTAATTCAGTTGTTTTCAAACCGTAGAATGTTTCAGAATCACCTGGATGGCTTGTTAAAACTCAGATTCGGCACATTTGGGGTGGAGCCTGAGAATTTGCACTTAGAGTGAGTTTCCAAGAGATGCTGAGGCAGCCGGTCAAAACTCCATATGTTTACAAATCCTGCACCTTTGATTAAAATATTTCACTCTCTCAAGTGTAATAAGGGTCACAGATTACTCTAGGATTTAAAGAGGCTGGAGAGCAAGGAGCCTCCGGACCCTCCCAGGAGGGATTCATCCCCACAGAAGTAAAAAAGGCACGATCAGCAGGCCCCAGAATGAACCATTTGGGTCTCGCGGGTCTGCCTTTCGCCCTGTGCCCAGCGGAACAACGTCTCCGTTCTGCAGGAAAGCAGGAGGCGCCAAGGAAAATCTACAGGCTGGTCCAGGGCCGCAAGGCTGTCCTTCCAAGTTCAAGTGGAGTGTAAAGGAAAAAGGCAGTCCCCCTCCCCAAGCCCTTTCCCCTTTGTGATTTAAGGGAGGGCCCAGCGGAGCTTTGGTGCCTTCAGAGTGGTGCCGGCAAAGTGGCAGAAAATACCCATGGTGGCCAACACAGTCACGCCAATGGGCAGAAATCGGCAAATGCTTAGAGGGGGACAGTGATGCCCAGTAGACACAGAGACTCCTGCCGCATATCCAGGATAGTTTTGACAACGCTGGGAAGAAACAGAGTTTATGTGCACGAGTGAAAATTCCCTGCAACTAAGTCATAGCCGTTTCACATTCATCTCTCACGCAGCCAATAGTCAGTGAGCACCTGCTGTATGCCACCCACGGTGCTGCGTGGCATAAAAGAGATCAGCAGACATGGCCAGCCTTTACAAAACTGGAGAGACGCACATCAGTAAAGCAACCACAGAATATGCTATACGCAGGATGGTACTGGATGTTCGGGATCAGGAGCAGAGGGGAGCTAGGGGAGCAGTAGATGGTAAGAGGAATTTGGGGTTGGGGTGCCTCGTGACTGAAGGAGGATAAAAGCTCGGGCATGGCGTGAGGGGAGAGGGAAGAGTTTCATGTCCACAGAGTGCGTCTGGGCGGGATGCTGGGCCCGTGTTCCCGACGCGCCCTGCCCAGGGCTGCTGCCTGGCAGTGGGGAGCATTTGTTCATCAGCTTCCTTTCATCCAAAAGAAAAGCCTCGCTCCTCACACGTGGATCACGAGGCCTTGAAGGATTAAACTCTTCCTCTAGTCCCAGAAGAGTTGATAATTATTAAAGTAGTAATTAAAAAATAATCATCCCTGTTTGATTATGGCTCAAATAGATGTTACAGGAAAGCACGGGTTGCCAGGAGAATAAGAGGAACATTTAACCTAATCTGGGGTGGCGGGCGGGGTCGAGATGGGCTTTCTGGAAGAAGCAGTGTTTCAGCTGAGAGCTGGAGAAATCGTGGGGAAGGGCGAGGTTAGGTGGGGGGTTCGGGGCCGCGCGCTCATAGGGAAGGGCGACCCAACATATTTTTTCTATGTGAATGACACTTTCTAAGTTCTGCAAAGCTGTGGCCCTTTGAGCCAGAACTGCATTCCAGATGCGAGACCAGGGTGCAGGAAGGCCATGGGGAACCTAAGGGGTGCTGACCTTGACACTTGAGTTGAACTGCCGCTTATCAGTGTTCACTAACATGGCGTTTCTACACCTGAGCATTTTGGAATCACGTGGGGAACTTTTAAAAAGTTGAATTTCTACTGCTCCCCGCTGCCCAGCACACACACAGCGACCAGTAGAGGGACACTCTCAAAGAACAGAGCAGGGACTTGGTTCAAAAAAAAAAAAATGTTTTTTAATTCAGAATCCTCAGAAGATTCTAGTGTCCAATCCATGGACTGGAATTTGAGGAAATGCTACCTAAAATGTCTGTAACCCTGGGCCGGTCCCCTTAGTCACACAGACTATTCCTTGCCTTGATCGTACTGGAAAAGAATTGTACAAAAAAACAGTAGGACCGTTAACTTACTTTTCATTTTGGTGTCCAAAATGATTCCATTTCATTAAAAACATTAAAAATATTTAAAAAGCTAAGGTTATTCATCAAGAATATTTTTCTTTCCCTTTGTTGATTTTCCTCTTTCCACAGTTACTAGGCGACAATGTAGAAGTGACAGACAAATTGGATAATCCTAAAGGTGTTCTTTTTAGAACAAAATCAATCGTTATGTAAAGTAGCTAGAACTTTCTATGGCAGCCGTTTGTATGTTCCTCTTATCTCTTTCAATGAACTGTGAGCTTCATCCTGGAGCCTGCATAAGTCGGCACACCAGCTCAAAACAGATGGCTCTCTCAGATTACGATCCTCTGAGGGGAGTTTAATAAATGATTTCTTTACTACGTCGTGGGCAGTATGTAAGAAAAATGCACTAGTGTCCCGAGACTAGTTAAAACAGACGTGTCACCCGAAGTCAACTCACAGGGACAAAGGGAGGAAGTGGGTCCCCAAGGCCGGACAGGGGGTCGTGAGAGCAGACCACCTCGACGGGAGTGCCGGAGTCACAGCAGCGTGCCCAGAGGAAGTAAATACTTGACTTCCTACTTCTCCCTCCCTGTCATCATCTTTCTTGGATTTCATTCATTCGCTGAACCAAAAAGAAGCTAGAGGTCAAGAAAGATGTGATTTATAACTTTCCATTTAAGATAATTTTAAGTTCGATTGCAGTTATAAGAAATACTACAGAGATACCACGAGCCTTTATCCAGTTTGCCAACGGTAAAATTTTGCAACACCATAGTATGACATCACAGCACGTTGTATTTATACAGTCAAGGTTCAGAACAGTTCTGTCCCCATGGAGATCCCTAATGCTGGTTTTTACAGTGATAATAATTTTCCCTCCAACCCATGCCAATGCATTCACCCCTGGCAACTACTAGCCCATTCTCTATTTTTATAATGTTGTTATTTCAAGAAGGGTATATGAACAGAATCGTACTGTACCTAACCTTTTGGGATTGGCTTTTTCACTCATCCCATTTCTCTTGAGATTCATCTCAATAATAATCCATTTCTTTTTATGACTGAGCATTCCACATTATGGAAGTCTCATGGTCTGTTTATCCGTTCATCCACTGAAGGACGTCTAAGTTTTGTTTCTAGTTTTAGGCTATTATAAGTAAAACTGTTATGAACATTTGTGTACGGCTTTTTGTGTGAACATAAGTGCTCATTTCTCTCGGGTAAATGCCAAGAATATAGTTGTCGGCTTGTACAGTATTTTTTATGCAACTGCCAGAACTTTTTCTAGAATGGTTATACTGATTCTATGCCAGAAATATGAATGAATGACATATTTCTACATCCTCATCAGCATTTGGTGTTTCATTTTATTTTATTTTTTTAATTTTACTCTGATATGTATGTAGTGATATTGCACTAGGAAAACAGCGTGCACTACTCCACTGGCTAACAAAGTTGACACATTTTCATGTGCTTATTTGTCATTTATATATCCTCTTCAGAGAAAAGTCTCTTCATATCTCTTATCCATTTTCTAATTGGTGTGTTATTTTTCACTTATGAGATTTGAGAGTTCTTTACCATAGATACCAGTCTTGTCTATATGTAATTTCTCATAGTCAATAAATATTTTCTCACAGCAGCTTGCCTTTTTATCCGCTGAACAGGTGATTTCACAAATAAAAGTTTTCCATTTTTGCAAAATCCAATTTATCGATTTTTTTTTGTTTTAGAGAGTGTGCTTTCCACAGAGGGCCTAAGTAAGAGAGAACATATCTGCACGGGCTCCTTTAACGCTCACTTATTTTTATAAAAACACACACACACACACTCTGAATATATTTTTCTAATTAAAGACATTTTAGTCATAGTTGAAAAAACTATAACTGTGTACGTGCTGTGTTTTATACTCTATTCCATGATGCTAGTTGTGAAAGTATCCTTTTGGTAGTTTCTGCATCATTTGGGGTGAATATACAGTTTTTTAAAGAAAAGAAACAACATAAGTAATGGCTTGAAAAAGCTCAAATACTATGAAATGCTGTCAGAAAATAGTCTATACCCTGGTAAAAAGATCTTTATTTTTTTCTGTCCTTACATCCTGTATGTCACTAGAGTATCCAGCATAATTGCATGCCGATGTTTTGACTCAAGTGAACTGGAGACAAGCTTGAAGCAGATGAATTGCCATTGGATTCGACCCAGCGATCTATTTACTCATTGATTTTTTTTTCTGAAAGCTTCACTTCTTATTACAATATCTATTTTCACTTTGTACCTTAAACATATTTTGTCTTCAAATCATACTATTGGAAGTCACCGGCAAGGGAGAATTGGAAGCTGGATCTCCTTGCACAAATTGGAGTGTCATGGTATGTCCTTCTCAAAGGAAGGAAGCCAGAGATAGCGTCCTTTTGGACAGGCTTGTTGACAATACCCTTGCCCAAGTGACGACAGACTGATAAATCTTAAACCGCAACTAATGTATTACTCAGGCGTCCACATGCTGTATATATGTACACATCTTTGCAGAAAGTAGGCATTTTTCTGTCATCAATTAATGTGGAAAAAGAACTTTTTTAAACAGCAGTTTGTATTCTCAATGACAATTCAGGCTCAATACCATTCTCTACTTATAAATTTCACTGGACTAACTAACTAAGAAGTAGTGGGAAAAGCCAGTTGCAATAAATAAGTTCTTGTTATCCTGCATGCTTCTTCTCAGATATAACATTGATGTGGGCTTAAAAAAAAAAAAAACAATAATGAGGTAACGTGTAAGCTTCTAACTCAATCTAATCATTATAAAATGACCATTTCAAAAAAATGATGGATTTTTTTGTATTAGCTAAAATATACTTGCAGCTACCATTATTGACTGAATTAAACTCATAAAAGCATGAAACCATTCGAATGGGATATTGAAATTATGGCGTTTAGACCACATCTTAAAACAGTCAAATTCCAGAGCACGTAGTGATTCTTTTGTGATGTAGAACTTGATCCAACTGAACTGCATCAGTTATCTATTTTTTTCTGTTTAAAACTCAGCTTTATCAAGGTATAATTTACATACAGTAAGACACACATATGCAATGCGTATAATTTGTTAAGTTTTAACGTGTAAATAATTAACTGCAAGTAATTAACATCACTATAGTATAGTTTACCTTTCCTAATATTTGATACAAATTGGATCACCTAGTACAAATTTTTTTTAGTATGGATTATTTTTGGTCTGGCTTCGTCAGCTTGGAATTCTCATCCGAGCTGCATCCCTGAGCAGCAATGTCATCAGCTTGTGTCTTCTTTATGGTGTGTCCTACTCCACTGCATAGATGTATCAAAGTGGGTTCAGCTATTTAACCATGGGTGGACATTGGTTTTGTTTCCAATTTTTCACAATTAAAAATGAAGCTGCACCAGATATTTATATACAAGTATTTGTACCATCATCCGATTTCACTTCTCTTGGCTAATACACAGGAGGGGAGTGGCTGGGCTCATGATAACTGTTTTTCAAGCTGTTGCACTATTTTACATTCTCATCAACAGTGTGTAAGAATCCCAGTGTCTTGTGAACGTAGATACAAATATTCTAAATTTAAAAAACTGTTGGTTGCTCACATCTAACAACATATAGGGAGTAAAATCCATCATTACAAATAGAGTTTATCCTGAAAATGCAAGTTTGGTTTATAGCATGTGAAATCTATTAATAAAAGTGACCTAATCCATTCATTTATTCAATAAAAATTTACTGAACACCTACCACATGTCTGAAATTAGAGTAGACTTTGACGATATAGTACTTTAAACATTACAAAAATGTATCCTTCTGCAGGGGTCAGAGTGTGATGTCATCAGAAATATATTAATAAGAGAAATAAATAGCATGTCAAATGATGAATGCTATGAACATAAACATAGCAAGAACAGAAGGTGGAAGCAGTGGCTGCTCATTTAGATGGAGTGATCAGGAAAAATCCCAAAGAGGCTACTAGAAGAATCCAAATAAGAGATGACTTGGCTTGTACCAGAGTCTTGGCAGAGGTAATGCAATATGGTAAGACTTAAGATAGATTTTAAAGTTAGAGCCAATATAAATTTGTTGTCAAATTGGATGTCGTCGTGACAAAGAAAAAAGATTCGAGGGGAACACTGTTTGTCTGAACATCTAGAAGACCCAATTCCTTATTTACTGAAATAAGGAAAGATGAACAGATTTTGAAGGAAGATTGAGAGTTTGTTTTATGATTTGTTAAGTTTTAGAGGAATTCGAGAGCCTTAGGTGAAAATATTAAGAAAGCTATCGGATATTCAAATAGATGGGAGATGTTTAATTTGAAATATAAATTTAATAGTATTTAGTTTATTTAAAGCCATGAGACCCAATGAAATCATTTAGAAAATGAGTGTTCACAGAGATAAGATGAGAGAAACAAGAAGCAATGCGGCCAAAATAATTAGAAAAGGGGAGGTGTCTTTGGGGTGTGGCCGCTGAAGAAGCGTGAGCCCTCCGCCATGTGAAAATGCGGCCATAGATGAAGGAAGGAAGCAAGGAGAATATTCCGTCTCTGAACCCAAATTTCCAAAAGTGCATCAAAAGTTGGGAGTGATCACTTTCCATTCAACACTTACTATCGAGTGTTTTGAAAACGTGATCAGCCATTTCTCCCAGCATGGTACTCAACAGAAGGCAATCGGTCTGTGTCACCATCTGTGGTACAGAGACTAACAGGGCTCCCGTGATCCCTGCCCCACACCTTGTCTTCACTACTGTAATCCTCTCTCCTTGACTGTTGTGTGGAAGCCACGGCAACGGTGATGAGATGTCCCGCCTGCAATTACGGTAAATTCTAAGACTGTTTTGCTAGCACACTTGCTCTTGCGCTCCTGCTGGCTGGAAGAAGCAGGTGGCATGCTGTAAATTGCCATGGTGAGGGCCACGGTGCAAGGAACTGTCTTCTTTAGGGGCAAAAGGCAGCACGTGGCCAAGAGCCAGCAAGAAACTAAGGCTCTCAGTCCTACAACGATGCCAAGCAAACCCATTCTGTAGCAACGGAAGTGAGCTTAGAAGTTGGTACTTCCGCAGTCAAACCTCCAGATGAGGACAGAGCCCCAATGACACTGTGACTGCAGCCTGGTGAGACCTGGCATAGAAAACATACCTACATCTTGCCTAAACTCTTGACCCACAGAACCTACGAGATAACCAATGGGTGTTGCTTTCAGGCACCATATTGGTGGTACTTTGTTACACTGCAACAAAACAAAACAAAACAAAACAAAAATCAAGCACTAGTAGACAGAGCACACATACGGGTTTAGCCACAAGTCGTGTTCCCCATATCCACGGGCTCACACGGAGCACAGGCACCTCGTGAACTGGACTGATGCTGGTCCAGGATTGGATCTCTAACCAAGGTCTGTCTCTGTTTCTAAGGATTCTTCTCCCAAACGCACCAGCTTTATTCCTCTTAGAAGCACAGCTAAATGGTCTAGACCCAGTTGGGCTTCACAGCATCACTCCATCTGCTTGCTATTGGCCTGGATTTTATCTTCACGCCCACTTGTACGCAATGGCTCCACCCACATACGTGTGAGCTGATAGTGCCTCATGGCTGGGCCTTGCCTCATTCTTAAGAGTTCTGCCAGCTGTCAGGGATTCTTGAATGCTATTTCCTGCCTCCAACCTACTTACCTGAGTGATTCCACACCGCCCAACGTAAAAGACGCTAAACAACATGACAAGTTATTGGCTTTGGGGTCAGTTACAATTCTTCCCCCATCACTTCCTGAGGGACCAGAGGTAAGTCATTTAATCAATCTGAGCCTTACTTTCTGCATCCATAAAATAGAGTTCCTTTCTTCAAGCTTACTGTAAGGCCCAAGTAAGAAATGTCAAAAAAGGATTATAAGATTGAATGATAGATGGAAAGTAATCAACAAAATTGTTGGTTTTATTGACTCTCTTTTTAGAATTAAACAAACTGGAGTTTTGTGGGTTTTTTTTTTTTTTAAGATTCACAGCTCTAAACAGAGGTAAATGTAGTAGTTTATTTTTCCAAATATATCTACTAAAATATTGACTTGTTTTCACAGCATCCATTAAACTCTTAAAAAAAGAAGCTATTTTGAGCAAAAGTTAGAAATCATTAGGAGCTTGGCAAACTTCATTTGCATACGGAACCAGGAATCATCGCGCATCAGCGGGGTGCACTTGACACCCAGTTCACAACTTCAATGGGTTTAACAGATGAGGTTTCAGGAGAGAAATACACTTAAAAGGTTCTACAGCAAACTTTGATAAAAAAAAAAAAGTGTATTGAAATGGTTTGGGAATAATTGATATCAATTAAACTAAGCTTTCAGTCAATACTGTAATTACCGCGGTAATGAACAATGAAAAAAAGAATATCAGTCGGTGAAAATGAATTCAAGTCAAGTTTTATAGTGCAGCTCAGAGCTACATCTATTCACCTGTCAGAGAAAAGACAGAATATTGCGCCTTATCAGTCCTTTACATGTTAACTTTAGCAGCTGAAAAATCTCACTTCTCCTTATCTAGTTTTTATCATTCTTCCACTTTGGGCAAAAAAAAAAAAGACCTCAGTTAACCTAAAATGTGCCCTTGCATTATGCTTGTATTTTTCTTAATTAAAAAATTATATATGGTTTGTATTATTCTTTATAATAGTCAATTTAATAGAAAAATTATACATGAAAATTTACATTTACAGTTATTAACATTATTTTCCCTCTGACTTCTGAACCTTTACATTTATTTTGTCAATTATCATGTCATTGCCATTTTCAATTTTCTTTTAAAATATCTGTATTTCTTTCTGACCAATTTGTAATAGTATATATACAAAGGATTAAAAACTGTCTTCTGTAATATAGGATACAATATTCTCCCCAGGATTATTCCACCTCAAAATCCATGATAAAGAAAGCTACGTGAGGGAAGGGTTCTTTGTTTGCTTAATCCATGTCGTGTTTCTAGTACATAGAAAAATTCATGGCAAGTAATTGTTTCATACATTTGAAGATTCTGTTGATGGAGATAGGACACACTAATGTTTGAACAGATGAAAAGCAGAGCTCTGTTAGTCAGAAGCCTAAAGGAAATAAGGCTGCCAGGCAGGGCCACACGGGGGTGCCCCTGGGGACTGGGGCATGGCAAGCCGGAGCCCCAGGGCACAGCTTATGGATGGCAAGCAGGAAGGGGTTAGCTAGGCCTCATGGGTTCATGGGGACAAGCTAATCTGAATGATTTTGAGGGCTCTGGCACACAGGGGCGGTCCCTAGCGGTCACCCCGGGGTGCACTGTGGCCCAGAGTGTGGGAGTCTGGGATGAGGGTGTCATGTGTCTTTAAACAGCTGCTCAAGAAAGAGGACCAACCAGCCTCCAGCCATGGCCTCCAGACTGGGTCAAGACTGTGCTTAAAAGTGTTCATATAATTTAAGTTATATTACTACAATAGATGTTCAGTCTATACTTGTTGAATGATTTGTTTAGTGTTGAATCTTATTTATAGTGAAAGTTTGAAATTGAATTGTTTCCTGCTCTGTACATTTTAGTACGTAAATGCAGCTTTGTAAATATGATGAGAAAGGACGTCAGCACGATACTATGCAATACTCTTTTAGGTTATTATTTCTCACGTATGGATATTCTCACACATCTATTCTTCAGATGAACTTTAGAATAACTTTCCTGAGTGCCAAGCATTCTTTTGAAAGGTTATATTGAATTGAAATCAATTTGTAAATTGATTAAAGAGAATTATTAATCGATGATATTGAGTCTTCACTTTAAAAAAACGGTATGTGTATCAGTAGCTATTGCTGTATAACAGATCAATAATACATTAAAGCAACAATAGCGATGCATTATTTCCAAGGACCCTATGTGCTGGATGAGCATAGCCAGGTGTTACTTTACTCAAGGCGTAACTGCTGGGATATCTCACAGCTGTGTTCAGCAGAAAGCTTGATGTCACTTCTGTGTCTGACCTCAAATGATGGCTATCAGCTAGAGACTCTGGTCCTCCTCCAGGAGGTCCCTCATCCCCCAGCACCTCCTCTCCACACCCTCACTCACGAGATAGCCTGTACTCCATTATATGACAGTGAGCTTGCAAGAGGACAAACTCTAATGCACAAAACATCGCATCTCTGTCAAACTTACTGCCAGCTCCTTGGCCAAATAATGTCACCTGACTCAATTTCAAGTTGAGGTGATGGACAAAGAGATGACCTCTGGATAGAAGAATAGCAGGTCACATTGCTAATGGACATGAATACTCAGGAGGAATTCAGGGACATTGAACAATCTAACACAGTGACAATCTAACAATCTTTCACATCCCTCTCACATGCAAAATATGCTAATGCCCAGGGTTTCCGCTGGCCTCATCTCTACCACAGAATGAGGGGCAGGCTCATTGAAGACCAGGATGTCATCTAAATGAAAACCAGAGAGAAATGTATTTCCAAAAATCCAGAGATCTGTTATTGAAGTCACCGTGTCTCACACACTATTATATGACAGACAAAATAACAGCACACATTCCCATTCAAAATGCAGAAAAATGGGGAATGAACAGTAGTAACTAACCCATAACCATTTTGAAATCCACTGTGAACCTGCCTTTTATTTCCCATATTCCGGAGTCTGTAACTGTTCTTCGCTTACAGCCTAACTCTTCTCCCTGAGAGGAGTTCCTGAATCCATTTTTGTTTTTTTAACCAAAACTTTGGCTCCCTCTTCTAAGTCCTGGCTAGCTATAAAAACTTGGAGGCCTCTCTTCATTGTGAAATGGATTTTATCCCATTTATTTCAAACTAGTGGTGTTGTGTCAAAATAATTCTTTTAAAAGCTGTGAATTTTTTTTTTTCTTTATAAATCTTATTAGGGTTCACTCAATGCCTCAAACCACAGTAATTTTATGAGATAAATTTTCCTGCTTTAGGAGTATCGGGCTTCCACAGGATAAATGCCCTGGAGTTTTCTAGAACCGTTTTGTCTGATTGCGGGGAGTAACTAGTCCTTTCCATCTTTCTGAAGTCCTACCAAACCCTCTTAGAGTTCAGTTCTTATTTTCACCTTTACTCTGACGCTCTTTGTGACCTTGAAAATGTTTTGCCAGCTAGAGAGACTCCCTAGGGCCCTCTGTGTTTTCTCTAATTCTGCTTGCAAACTAAATCATTCCCACTTCACTTGATCTCTTGCTTCCATATTTATCATATGCAGCTGAAAGAAGCCAACTGGTACTTTCTGAACATTCTGCTTGAAGTCTCACTAGCAGGATCCACAGGTTGACTGGGCACATATTTGAGTTTCCATATTATGGCCAAACGCTCTGCCACACAGAAGTCGCCCTTTCTCTAATCTCCGACAGCACTTTTTAGGTTCTGCTCTGAGTGTTGCTGTTTCGATTGGGAATGTATTTCTCAAAAGGAACACAAAAAGCACTAACCATAAAGGGAAAATGAAGAATGTATATTCATGAAAAGGCACAGCATTAACTAATAGTCAAGCAGTTCATGTAACTGACAGAGGACTGACATCTAGGTCACATGAAAATACCCCCTACAGACCAGTAAGTACAAAACAACCCAGTAGAAACATGGAATTGGGCAACAGGTAGTTGAAAAAAACAGAGGAAATCGAAATCACCCCCCCACCCCACCCCACCCCAAAAAAAAAGAGTGAGAGAGAGAGAGATAATGTGCTAATTAAGAACCGGGTTATGGATTTGAAAACACGATGGACTATCATGTAAAGACCAGCATTAAACAGACTCACAAAGGGTCTAAAGTTTCAATTAAGCAAGATGAACAAGTTCAAAAAACCTACTGTAGATCACAGGGCCTATACTTAACCATCCCGAATCATATCCTTAATTTTTTTCTAAGAGAATAGGTTTTATATAAGTATTTGTATGACAAAATATAAATAAAGAGTGAGATAGCAAACTTTCGAAGATGATGGATATGTTTTCAGCATGATCGTGGTGATGGATTCGTGGGTATATACTTATCTCCAAACTTGTCACACTGTGCACGTTATATATGTACAGCTTTATGTATGTCAACTGTATTTCAACAAAACAATGCTTTACAAAACTGACAGATTTGTAAAAAAAAAAAAATGCCAATATACAACTGGTGCTCGATAGACGTAAATTTTCTTTTTCTTGTTCTACTTCTTGAATTTTTTTAAGTGTTACTTTATTGCAAAGCAATATTAAAATAACAGGAAAACAAACATGAAAGATGTAAATTGTCTACAAATCCATTTGATAATCAAACAAATGTTCACTTTTCACTAAAACAAAAATAGACTGAAAATAAAAACTGACAACAGAAAGCAAAGAAAAACCATCATACGTAATGGGAGGGACTATAAATCCAAAAGCTATTTTAGAAAGCTTTTGCATAATCCATGAAAGTTGACGCTACCCTTATCCCACTACACCGAAATACCAATGAGAAGTATATCCGGCAGAATGTTCATTGTAATTTTTAATAGCCCCAAAGTAGAAACGATCTGAATGCCCAAGTGGACTGAGATGTGATTATACACTGGTACTCTTACATCCACGAAAATGATCACACCCCAGTTACTCCAGACTGATGAGATACGAGTATTATTGATTAAAAGAAGCTCAGTATTATTCCAGCTATAGAAAGAAAATCAAACTCCTCCAAATCCCTTAGGTTTCCAGGGATGCATACGTAAACAGCGAAGGCTTGAATAACTGACCAGAGGGGGTTACCAGAAGCACAACGGCGTGGCGGGGCCGGCCCAGACTGCATCAGGAGAGCTGACTGGGCATCTTAACCCCGCTCTGTGTTGGTAGCTTGAAATATGCACAATGGTGGGTATATTCACAGTACATATATCAGCAAACACTACAAATCTGACTTGTGTGTCTGTGCGTGTGTGTTTTCTGGAGGAAAGGTTGTTAAACAGTTATTAGCACACACCACTGCATAAAAGTCATGGTAACAGTCACCTTTAGGAGACAGAGGGAATAGTTATTTGGGGACAGGCATATTTGTGTTTTCTTAGATGCTGGGACTTATTGGGCTTATTATCCAGAGTTTTAGTTACATATATATTTTCCATAAGTGTTATACATTATAATAATGTTTTCTCAAAGATCTAAAGTAAATGCAATAAGGCAAGAAAAATAAATAAAAAGATAAAGTTGGAAAAGACAAAGGTATCACTTTTGCAGATGAAATGTCTGCTTAATTTAAAAAAAGAGAGAAACAACTAATGCTTTGAATTAATAAGATCAGTAAGGTGTCCGGAAATGAGTGGTATACAATACCTATATATTTTCTCACCTATCAGCAACAAACAGTTAGAAAATGCAATGAAAATAATTGCCTTAGCAAATAAATGTATTAACTGCATATATAAAATCTAGCAAGCCTTGCACTTTATTGTACTATAAAACTATAAAACTATACTAAAAGTGACCTAAAAATTCATGCCTGTGGGTGAGAATGCTCAATCTTTTATCTATGTCAATTATCTCACCAAATTATATATTCAAAACCAACCGAATAACCATCACGATAGATTATTTTTGAACATTTTCAGTTGATTACAAAGTCCAAAATCCAAAGAACAGTAACTATAATTTGAAAGGTGCAAAGAACAGAGGAAGGCCTGTCCTATCAGACATCTTCACATTTCATAAAGTAATATTAAAGTGAGCGGTATAATACCGGTGAGGGAACAGACAAACTGATCAACTGAATAGATAAGAGAGTCAGGAAAAAGATTTTACTAATCTCAGCTTTCCTGGTTCTTGAGGCAAATTCGACAAGCCCGCATCCGCATCTGGAGAGGGCAGATGCAGCTGGGCACAGGTGGAGGGCGGCGCTGTCCCCATCTTTTCAACTTCCCGCTGCCCAGCACCCCCTGCCTACCTCTGTCTGTTCACTGAAGAAACTGAAAATGTAAAAAAAAAAAAAAAAAAAGCCCTCCTTTATACATACATAATTAAAAGAATATAAAGGAAAGCAATAACTGGGATGTTTCTGCTATCGAGTTGGCAAAATAATTAAATGATTGACAAATTAAGTGTTGACAAAGACGTGGGGAAATTGGCTCTTCTGACACAAATGAGTCATCGTGAACAGTGAAGCAATGTGGCGGTAACTGACAGAAGTTTCATGCAAGTTCTCTCCATGATAACATCGCCTCTAAACCTCTCTCCTCAGGCTCATCCACAGGTGTGCGGAGAGCTCGCCATCAGCAGCATTCCAGAAATAAAGACCCATGCCTGTGAAAATGAGCTGTCGCATGTCACTTTGTGTACGCTTAGAGGTGGGCACTGAGATTTCCTCGTTGCACAGACAAGGAAACTGAGGCACAGAGGGATGAAGTGACTTATCTCAAGGTTATAAAGTTGTTACTACAGCCCCGTGTAAAACAGTGAAATGCTAGAATCCACCTAAACGTCATGAGAAGCAGTTAAATAAATTAGAGTGTGTCTCTATTCCAGGATTCCATGAAGCTTTTATAGCTGAATAGATTGACCTATATGCACCGACTTGAATAGCTTTCCAAGATATAAAATGTTTATAATCTGATCCACTCTGTGGCATGTGTGTGTGTTGATATTTCGATCTTCCTCCTCCATGTATATGCATAAAATAAGAGTGACAGGCATTTCAGGGACATTCACAGTAGGAACTTCTGGTGGAGGGGACAGCTTCTGAAGTGTGGAGTTTTGGTGTTCAATCCCATGTCCATTTATAGCAATATCTGAATCTTTACCGAGAAGATTACATTCACATATTACTTATTTCTTTAAAAAATAAGATGAAAAAACAACACAAAACAAACAGCTTAAATGTTGGCATCTTTTCAGTAGATCTTATAACTTAAGACTAAATCCATGTTTTGCAAAGACTCTATAGATTTCTTTTAAAAATGAGATTAAAAAGTAACACAAAACAAACAACTTAAATGTTGGCATCTTGTCAAGATATTTTGTAACTTAAGACTAAATCCATGTTTTGCAAAGACTCTATAGATTGTACTTTGCAATCTGTTCTTCCAAACATGGAATCTGGAAGCCTTCCTTCAGTGTTTATAGCCTCGGTCTTGAAGTAAACTCTGACTTTTTGAGCAACCAAGAGATGAGGTAAACAACAAAAACAAAAACATAGTCCCTCTTCACTCACTTCCTTGCTTAACATCTGTGAGTTAAAAAAAAAAAAAAAAGGAGGTACATGAGCATGGAAGCCACGGGATCCCAATGCTGCCACAGCAGAGTCCCTTTCTGTGACTGGAACAGCTCTCACCAACTCTTCAGAAATAACGGTTCCTATTTACAAACAACGTATTTTTACCATTCACCTGTGGGTCCTCTGTCCCCGCCATGCCTTAGTTCGACTCTCAAATTAAGAAGGTAACTTTCCATAAAGAAATATGAAATAATTACCCGTCCCTCAGTTCTCTCTCAATGACTAAGGAAATATCTACAGTAAGTTTAACAAAAATACGATAGCTCAAACCAGTAGGGCATCTTGGAAAGAGTCTAGAGAATTTTTTGAGGGAGACTGAGCATTTTGAACAAAGTTAAACAAAAGACTTTAGAACAGAAGTTACTTGGTTTCAGCACAATGAAATGCATGCAACTGTGAAATGAATAGGAAAAATATTCAAACTGTGCAGAAAAGAGAGGAAATAAACATGAAGTTTCAAGATCCTTTTTTATAGTGTATCTATCCACCAACACTCAAAGAAAGAATACAAAATTGGAGTTGAAAGGAAGGTGTTGCATTTTAAGGATTATCATTTTACATGTTTATAAGCTAGTAAACTGCCATATTAACTGACAAGAATAGTCATGCCTTGGGATTCTCATTTGAGCACATACTTTTTTCTTTCATGGATTTGCCCTAATACTCCTGATGAATAGTTAGCAAAAGCTGGAGAAGATCATGTTCTTAAAATAAAGCTGAGAAAAAAGGGACACAAGTCCACGGAGAGCCTCTCACAAGAAATCTTGTTATCCTGCATTTCACTCGAATTGGATTTAAAATTCTAAGACACATCGGGAAGACCTGGGGGATTATATCTTCCAAAGGAAAAGGACTTAAACAAATACACTTAGAAATGATGCAAGACAAGTGTTGGATCTTTCTGTCTAACTTAACCTTTAATCTATGTAAATGGGAATGAATTATATATGTATGTATACACACACACACATATACATATATATATACACACACAAATGTATATTATGTGTCTGTTATTTGTGTCTGCTATGTGTCTATTGTTAGGCTAGATAGGTAGATAGATAGATGATAGATAGATGATAGATAGATAGATAGATAGATAGATAGATAGATAGATAGATAGTTAGATGGATGATAGATAGATAGATAGATAGATAGATAGATAGATAGATAGATAGATAGATAGACAGATAGATAGAGGGTCTGACACAGGTAAAAAGAAAAATAAGATATATGCAAAATTATAAAGAAATGATCACTCAAGAATATACTTTCATTCTTTTTAAAATACATACCCCTTGAAAATAAGATTATAATTATTTTTTACTTTTGTTGATTTTTTTCCCTGTACTTTTTACATTTTAATTATGACCTTGAGTGGTTTTTATTATTAGGAAAAAATGCTTTAAATACCTTTTTAAATTATCTTTTCTCCAATTAGCCATTTTTCTAGCTAGGATATCAATTAATCATACTTTGTATTTATGTTTATACTTATAAGAATCTTATAATCCTTGAAAAAACTACATGAAAATCAATTTCTTAATATTTTAGTTCTCTCAAGTACTCAAAAGTGGTTTTCTTTTTTTAAAGCAAAAGTGTTGTAAATATTCTTATAAAATTTTTCAATACTCAACTTGATTAAATAATTGTCCTGTTAAATCAGTGATAACATACCCAGTATTAGTGAAGATGTAGAAAGAAAAGTATTATCAGTAGGTGTAAGTGGGTAAACTCTTTCTGGATGGTAAGTTGCCAGTAATAAATTTAAAATGTTCATATCTTATAATTCAAGTTCTACTGTTTAAAATTGTTATTAATAATCTCTTGAGAATGTTTTATAGCACTGTTTTTAATAGTAAATATCTGGGAGTTATTTGAAATAAAATAGTCATTAACAGAAGACATATATCAAGTAGAATTTATATTCCTAAAAAATTAAAAGACATTGTTTTAAAGAACAAGCTGTATTTATGGGTCTTGATGTGGAAAAGATTTAAGTGAAAAAAATGAGATTCAAAATAACGTATACGATATGATCTATTTTATGAGCATGCAAAAGAAATAGAATATACAGAGATAAAAATACACCTAACACTACATACTAGTTTGAACATTTTTTTTTCTGAAATGAATCCTAAGAAATTATTAATACTGGTTTTCTTTATGGAGAGGAATAGCAAGGCGAGGAATCAGAAAGAGAAATTTCAGTATTTGTTTTCTTTTAATTAATAATTTATATTTTACTTATGTCCTTTTTTTGGTATATGCATTTTATTTAATATCTAATAACTACAAATACTTAAGCATTTAAAAATAAAGGTGAATAAAACTGAGGGAACATATGTGGCTTTGATAAGTATGTGAACATGCATTCATTTATCTACATAAATATGTGGGTAATACATGTGTGTGGAAATACATATATATATGAAAATTATATACAAGGTGTGTGCATACATATAAGGGCATTTGCATATGCACATATATAAAATATACAATAAATAGCAATCTCTCATTGAATTAAGTATATCCCCAGTTTATATTTAATTTAAAATTTTTCCCTGCAAAGAACTTGTCTTCAAACAGCTTCATTCCAAGAAAAAGGAATGTCTAGCTCTGCACAGTATTTGGATGACTGTGCCAAGGGTTAAAATATAATGGAAATCATTATCTCCCCTCCATTTTATTCATTTGGACAGTTTTTCGCTTGAGAACACATGATGTGCTGAATTTATGGTATACAATTCTGTTTCAGAGAAATAAAGCATCTTAGATTATATTCTTTTTAATTCATTGAAATGTAATGGATAATAAATTATTTAGTTTAATTAAAACCTCTTTATCAGATGGGCATTTACCCATGACATCGTTCTGCACAACTGGTGTTCTACAGAAGGTATCCTTTCCATTTCTCTTCTCATTTTATTCACGGATTCCTTTAATTGCATTTCAAATTACATCTATTTCCACCAAATCATACTATAAACCTGTCAGAAATCTGTGCCTACTCCTTCACCTTAGGTATTAAAAATCCCTTTTTTCCGTTGGCTTTAAAATGCATTCTCTGCCTTTGTGTTCAAATGGAGAAACAAAGAAACACTCAAATATGATATTTAAGGGGTTTTAAATAGACTGGCCTGGCTTGAATCGCAGCTCTGCATTTGGGAAAATACGGTGAGGGGATAGATGCAAAACAGCACCTTTCCTGGCATCTGGCAAGAAATAAGTTTGATATCATTACTTTTATCAAATATTTAATATCTTAAAATATGTTTCCATTTTGGAAACAGGAGGATAGAGGGATGCTATGATGCAAAAACACAGGCTTTTAATATTAAAGGTTCAGGCTGAGAGTTTGGAGATTATATTAGAACATTATTGGGACACTGGCATCAAAGTTTAATTTCCTTTGAGCCATGAGCGTTGCCTGGATTCTCAAGGGTCCCACTTCTCCTCTCCATTCTCTCCCCTTACATGCTCATTATATTCTCAATTTTAAAATTATTTTAAATTATTTTTATTTTGAAGTGTTGCTGGACTTTTACACTCTTTATTGAAGTATTATAGAAAAGATTTTTAAAAATTAATGGGATCAAGGTGTGTAAGAATCTATAAGGTGCCACAAATGAGTATTTCACTAAAGATTTTGTGGGGATGCAGGCAAAAGAATTACAATACATACTACAATGTATAAAATGTTATTGAATTCCTCATAAAAATATGTATTTTTCCCCCAAAGGTTTTCTTCATTTCCCTCCTTTCCCTTCCTAATATGACCTAGAAAAACAAGACAAAACAAAAAACATCCCTTCATCTTAGCTCTCCAATTCCCTATTCAGCTAAACACAGTTTGATCATTGGGCTCCAACCACAATAATAATATTGGACTGCTGTCTTTCCAACTGGACCAATATGTAGAGCTGTTATTTACCCTTTTTTCCTAGAGCAAATCCATCCTAGCTGTCTTATTCCTTGTTCACAAAAATTTGAATATTAAAAAATTACTCTCATTCATAGTCAAGCACTCTTATAATCAAATACTTGAAAATCTTTATTTATACAAAGTGAGAAGAGCAATTAATTCCATAAATTACTAGTAACATTGGTGATGATGACTGTGCCGGTGCTGGTGCAGGTGCTTGTGGTAAATAAAGAAGATGGACAAGAAGACCAAGAAAGCAAGCATGATATACACATCATCTTCCTTAAACTTCTCAACCATGTGAGCATAGAGCATCGCTACATCCATTGAGGGGAAAACGAAGGCTTGGACACATGAAACCACCTGCACTAACTCACACATCTAAGGTATGACCCCAGTCCAAAGCCCAGGCTCTCAGCGAAACTGCATGTTAACTCCTCAAAATGCAATAACAACAACAACAACAATAAAGTAAAATAAAAGATAGTCACTGGAAATAGTTTCCATTTGCTTCACCTCTACTTTGCTCAATAAACATATTTTGTGTGCCTATGTTATGTCAGATAGAGAGCTAGATGTTAAACATTTTTAAAGAAAAAAACTGAATCTTATTTATAATTTTCTCTCCCATCTTGCTTACCCATCTTTTCAAAGCAACATGTTGTCCCATGTTTTTTACCATGTTGAATTAATTATTGTAGTGGTTTTTATTACTGTTTTGGTGACAGAAAATAATGCAGATGGGAAACATCAGATATCGATGATTATTTCTTCATCATAAATCAACTAAATATTGTCCCCTTATCTTCAAAGCCCTCTCTCCTTTCCCTTCTCGATTTGTAATTTCAGGTGGACCAGACTGATCTGAAAGACGAAGATTTCTGAGCCCCAGTGACAGTGACAGTGAAAGCACATGCTATTCTCTCACTGATTTTCAGGAGATGGTGGAGGCAGGTTAGACCCAACTATTTACAGGTGAAATTCTTAGACATGTGAACAGCTCCAGAGTGGGTAGAATAAAAGGAGATCACCTATCTTTGCATGCCATCTCATAAAACCAGATTCCTTATCTAGTTCTATGTTTGCACCAACCATGTAAGATACGTATGGTGTCTTCGTTGTTTAAATATAAAAATAGTACTGAAGAGATGAAGGGATGGACTAAGGATCTCAGAGCTAGACAGTGGTTGATGTGGGCCTCCAATCAGATTTTCTAATTCTACCTCATCACCTATGGCCTCTCTGAACAAAAGACCTTGTCTCTACATCACAAATACTAGATATTTTTACTTGCAGGAATAGTAGAAATTCTTTACATAACAAAATTGCAATTTAAGCATTCCCATTTTCCAAAGAAACATCCTTTTAGCTTCGGGCTTGTGATCTACTTCCGGTGCAAGAGGCCACATCTGTTTTGTTTGCCATTGGGTGTAGCCTACACCTGTCTCATGGCTGCTACTCAGGAAAGGCATACTGAAAATGTTTCATGGATGAATAGCAAAATTTAAGTTATCTGCCATATTCGCTTTAGGATAAATTAATTCCAAGCTTTTCCTTGAATCCCTTTCCATTTTCGGGTTTTGAATTTGAAAGGAGAGAGAAAAAGCCAAAGAAAACAGACATGTGAGTTAGAGAAGTGCTGACTGGGAAGGATGGGGAGATCCTCACCGCAGCGAGGCAGGCTCTAGATTCTCAAAGAACAAAAGCAATAAGCATAAAAGCAAAAATGTCACAAATAAAGGCAGGCAAAGTGCATGGTGCTATGGGGAAAAATGAGAACATAAATGCCATAATTGGGACACTGAGTGTAAGGCCAACAGCAAAGTGGTGGAGCAACACACCAAAGGTCAAGATCAAGCTGGGGAACCCGGAAGGGTTTGTTCGGTTAATTTGTCTGTGTGTTTGTTTTTAAAGTTCACCTAAGTAAAGCCTCCTGTTTTCTGTTAAGAACAAATATAAATCCTCTCTGGAAAAATACGTCCTTGATCTGAGCTCAAAATTTCCCACAGCTTAAGATCAAATAGGTATAAGTTTAGAATCAAAGATCACAAAATATGAACAGAGACAAACCGTGAGAGTAACGGTCAGTACAAGCAAAAAAAAAAAAAACAGCAGAGTTAGGCTCCAAGAAATGTACATAATAGAATTATGAAATGTATCATAAAATACCTTTGCAAAAAGCTTAAAGATATGGAATAATAGAAAGAACAGGGGCATTCGGTTGGAATATCAAACAGAACTGAGCAGAATCAGAATAGAAAGGAAGAAAAATAAGGCTTTTCAAAATTGAAAAAAAAAAGTCGTTAAATTGAGAAAAAAAGGGAGTGGTTGCACAGCAAATTAGGCATAACAGGAAAAAAACAAGATTTAGTGAAAGGAAAAATCTGAAATAATTACTCAACATGCAGGCCAGAGGTGAAAATGATGAAACCAAGGTTAAGGGATGTGGTGGGGGGAGAGAGAGCCAGTGTAAGTTAATCTGTGTCCCCAAAAAACAGAATCGAGAGAAGTTAAGTAAAAATATTTTGAGAGATAATACCTACATCCTCAAAGCAAAGAAAGATATCAGAGCAAAGAAATGAAAAGAAACCCCGTGCAGACACAGTGTAGGGAGCTTGGAAAAGACCAAAAGATGGAAGGAGATCTTATGAGCAGTCGGAGGATGATGACAGGCCTGAATCGAGAGAAGGGTTCCTGTGACAGCTTCTCTATAGCGACGAGAATCTCACAAAGAACTAGAACTAACTCTTGACTGAGAGAGTTCGTACTATCAGAATCACATTTCATGAAGAAAGGATGACATAAAGTCATTTTTACGTGAACAAAAACAAGGAAGTTTTACTACAAACAGGGTTTTATTCAAGAAAATTATAAAGAATGTGCTTGAAAATACTATATTGTGTTTAAAATAGCTCCCAGAAGGAAGGTCTGAGTACAAGAAGAATTGATTAAAAAATTGATAAAGGCAAGTATATCTAAACAAACACTGTCAATATAAAATAATAACAATGTCTAATTTATTGGGATAAATGACAAAAATAACATACCGAATAAAGGCATATTTTTGTATAATTGAAATTTAAATATTATATATTCATTTAATTATTTGGGAAAGATTATAAAATTAAATTTTGAATGGAATCAGAATATATAACTTTCAATATAGAAGACACAAAAGAACAATAGAATAATAATAACACAGAGGAATAATGGAACATTTTGGTGAAGGTAGGAGCAAGGAGAAAGAAGCAGCTTATAAAAAAAAATCACTATGACAGAAACAAGTCCACATATATTAATACTTACCAGATGTATAGGAAATAATTATAAATTCCCTCAAAAAAATACCAGCACAAAAAAAACAGAGCTATTATCAAAACTCAGCGCTGCCAAGGGCTCATGGCATCCAAGGGGAAATGCTTTTGAAGACGTCGTACTCTCCGCCTCTTTGCACCGCTAACCTCACGACTCTGAGCAGCCCGCCCACAGCACGGGCCTACCACCTGCACCCCAAAATGGCTGGGAAACTCACCCAGGACTGCACAGCCAGGGCTAGGGGGGCCCGTGTGACCCCAGCATGACCCCAGAGCCCACACCCAAACCATCCCAGCTCTACTGCCTCCGACCTGACTGTAGGTAGTTGCTGAAAATTCAAAGCCAGCCGCGCACACAGGGAAGAGTGGTGGCGTGGGACCACAAATCACCCTTCACGATTCGATTCAGAAACTCCGCACAGAAGGAAGAGATGCAAAGGGACCGGCCGGCTCACTCAGGTGGAGCGGTGGAGCCTCGCGTGCCTGTGGGTGCCCTGATGAGGGACGGATGGATGTCCGAGTCACAGGTGGCCCATCCTGGGTGTGTCGCCTCAACCCGCGTGGTTAACTCTGCGTCTCATGTGCTTGGCGGAAAACCCGCTTGGTCTCTCTCTACTCCCTGAGCCCCGTGTTTCATCGCTCAGCCCCTGCTGTTTATAAGGAGATAGTAAATGCGGACAATCGAAAAGTGACCCCATCCTCGTCACCAAGCCTGGTCCAAGGCACAGGGTAGGACTCATCGTCCTTAAACCCCTAAGCCATACCCAGTCCCGCCTGCTTCGAGGTGGTCTTCACCAGAGGTGGGGTTCGAGCAACGCAAGGTTTTGTCGTGATGCTGGACAAGCCTGGCAGGGCACTACAGGTCGAAAAATCGTTCTCAAAGACGCACACGAATTTATCAGCATGTTCCCAGGACGCACGTGTTTTCATGGGTGGCAGTTCAGATGGGGGGCCAAGAGGTCCCGGGTTCAGAAAGTGGAGAGGAGTGTAATTTACAGTTTTTAAATCACCATTTCACAATCTGCCTCAGATGACACAAGTCGCTTGTGTCTCCATGCAGAGGGGACTTGTCCTCACCCTCCCTAACCATAGAATTCAAACAGAATCGGGCTTCACTTCTGAGAGGCCTGAAGAGCTTTTGCACCGTCCTCTGCCAGCCAGCCCGGCCCGCAGGGTCTCTGCAGGGCCGCCGCCTTCACACCCTGTCCTTCGTCTGTTCTCTCTGTACTTCCCCAGGGAACAATCAATCAATCACTGCTTCTCTCCACTTCCCTCTGCCTCTTGGCCTATCGAATATGCTCACGGTTTGTGGTCCAAATTCGTCAAATTATCGCTTTCTTAAAAGGAGCCAGCCTCCAGCCCGCACAGGGCAGTTCGCGAGCCTGAACTCCGGGGACAGAGAGAGAAAAAGGGAAGGGATCTTGGGCGTGATGATGCTCCGCGAAGCAGGTTTTCAATCATCTTTTGCGAAGGCCCATCCTCATCCTAATAAAGGCGGATTTCTTGAAAGAATTTTCACTGAATAATAATTTTAATGTAAACGTGAGGTGCCACATCTGATTGATTATCATCTGCCAGGCACGTGCTGAAGCCCCCGTGTGTTTTATTTACTCCTCGCAGACCGTCTACACCCTGACTCTCCCACCTAAGAACTGGGGGAATGCATCTTACAGACGTGCGTCTGCCTTTGTTCACGCAGCGGGGAGACGGCGGGGCCCGGATCTGAATTCAGACCGGATTACTGGGGCACCTCGGCTCTTACAGACGGGACATGGAGGACCTGGCAAGGTCGGAAGGTTGGTGATGCGATGTGACTCCAAGTAGAAGAGAGAGAAGCGGGGCGAAGATATTCTTCACTGAGCACTTACTACGTGCCAGGCACAGTACAAGGGGCTTCTGATGTGATGGTACCGCTCAAAATTACTATTGCAAGCTTGGGAGGAAGGAATTACTGTGTCCGTGCTTAATACACGAGCAAACTGAGGTTCAGAAACGCTAAGGAACTTAACCAAATCATGTCGCTAATCCATACTAGATGTGGAAGTGAAACTCGGGTCTGTCTGACCCCAGTGTCCATCGCTCGCTGATACCTGGGGCAGGTGGGCTCCGGGACGATGCCGGTGACCCCCCCACCTCCACTATTCACACCTGCATGCAATCCCCTCACCTTGTGTGTGGACCGAACCTGCTCTCTCACTGCTAATGAAGAGAACATGGAGAAGGGATGGGATGTCACTGCGGAGGCTGGCTTACAATCAGACGTGACCTCTTCTCCTCTCTCTCCCCTCCCCCCAGCCCCGGGGGAAGCAAGTTTCCATGTCATGAGTAGCCTTCCAGAGAGGCTGGCAGGGCTGGAATGGATGACCCCAGGTCATAGACAAAGAGAACCTGACACCTGCCAAGAGCCACAAGAATCAGCTTCTGGATGAATTTTCTAAGACCTGTCAAGTGAGTGAACTTGGGGGCGGATCGGCCATCTAACACTCTGATTACTGCTTAGGAGACACTCTGAAGCAGAGGCAACCAGCCAAGCGGTGCCTAGATTCCTGATCTGGAGAAACCGTGAGTTCGCGGGCATTTGTTGTGTGGAGCTGCTGCGTGCCAACATGCAGAAATAGGGCGCTAATACACGGGGGTGGGTGGGGAAGGAGAGAGCTGGGATAGGCGATGTATTCTAGAAGGTGTCTATCCTTTCCATTGAAAGCTCTGCACTGAATTTCTAAAGCAAGTCCAGCTTTAAGTGACTAACACACCCAATAATCAAATGAATAGATGAATATTACATATTCATTTGGGGTCACCGGTTTTCTGTTATAATTCTTACACTGTTGGCAAGGCTAAGATCTGGAGTCCGTCACTGTATGATTACATGTTGGCTGAACTTAGCCTCACGGAACAGAAAGAAGTTCTGAATTTTGGACAGGAGATGGCAAAATGCAAAACATTTAAAGTTAATAAATGTATTTGAACCACTGCAAGGTAGATTCTATGTCGTATAACTAACACTTCATATTTATTGAGCAAATTTCTCGTAAATAATCTATTTGCTCAATACCAAGCCAAAAGTAAACTATTCAAAAATTAAAATTATATATAACCCACTGCGCATTTATTTATTTATTTATTTTGAATTAATGATTATGGTCCGGTCCTGCTTTGCAGTTGCAGTGTCTCTATGAGCTGGATCACAAAACAGTCAGACAGACTTTTCACGTAATCGCGGTAAGTCTGCTGTGAACTTCTGGAAGGATGAATAGCGAGCAGCTAACCAAGAACATTTCTCGGGTGATGTCAAGGAGCTCACGGAGATCTACTTCTCACAAGAATCAGATATTAACGCTACCATCTGGAGGGTCACCTTAAATGGAGGAAGGTGAACCTTGGTGCCGGGCTCAGTCCAGGGCCCCAGGACTGCTGCCTGAAGCACGTGGTCCCGTGGAACCCTGGGTAATCACATCTAAGAGCATCTCCTGTATCTCTGTAGCTATAGGAAGGTACCCAGACAATGAGTCAGCAGGCTTGACCTATCTGAGATGAAATCAGGGCTGGGGTAGAGGGCATTCCTCTGGAACATCCATCACTCCAGAGAAATATGAAGCCCCCTCCAGGGAAGGCACGAGTCGAGTGGTGTCACCCACACTAGATTAAAAACGCCAGGCTAGGACCTGCCTCAGAAAACCGCAGTAGATCTAAGATGCAGACTACTCGGCAGCCCTGAACACTGTCAGAATCACTTTCATTTATCTTTCTTGCCAACCTCCATTTTCCCTTTCAAATCAAAAGCTAAAGTAAGACACATATTTGGGGGAAAGTTGTCAAAATTCATTTTATGGAAATGTGCTACTCATGAGCATCCTTTGATCAGCAGCAGCATCTTTTGAAATTGAAATTGGATAGATTATATGGTGATCTGCTGCTTCTCTCCTTCGGAGTTCGGCTAGAAATAAATTGGAAATGCACGTGAAAACACAAATGCCTTTTTGGCTGGAGCTTCCCTAATGTTGGTTTCATTTCCCCTCTTTGAACAGGAAATGTCACAAAGCTACTGGCACATGTAGCTCCCAGAATCTTCTTCAGAAAGTGTGGATGTGCTTAGCTATAAGAAATTGTATTCATAAATTGCTCATATCAAATCTGTAATTAAAGTAAGAACTTTGGGTCTCTGGAAGATAGGAATTCCAACATTAATTCATGCCCAAGTTATAAAGAATTAGATAGCTATCTTTGGGTTTAGTAAATTCAACTCTAGCAATTAGCAATTAGGGGGCAGGGGCAGGTTTAAAATGAAAGAAACATAAATCGGATTAAACAAAAATGATTTAAATAATTGAAAAGCCTGGGTGGGTGGACTTCTCCTTCAGCATCGCTAGATCTAGGATTCAAACACTCTTGTGAGAAGTTCATCTCAGATCCTCCTCTTTCTCTCCCCCTCTCTCTCCATCTGTAACTCTCCTTTCTGCCATGTGTCACGTGCTTTCAGGCAGATTCCTTCTATCTTCTGTCTGCTGGTACTCCAGACCTTCATTCTCGCAGCTCTTAGCCTAGTAACCTGAGCATGCTTCCTTATCAGTCGTTTCTGTGAAAACCATGAAATTTAGGCTCACCAGAGCAGCCTGGGTTACTCGCCCATCCCTGAACCGAAAGGCGGTGGTCTGAATTAGACCACGCTGGTTGGCCCGTCTTGGTCGCATACCCACCCCTGGACACTGAGACAGAAGAGCAGAGTCAGTCACACCTGAATCTCACGGAGTGGGACTGGGAACAGGTGGGTCTACCAAGAAAAATGAAAGGAATGTTCTAGAATAGGAAATGAAATCCAAGTAGGAAAAAGCAACAGATGTCCATTAGGCTGCCCATCAGCCACAGCCTCTATTAAACAGGATGCATTATTTTATTAAGTCAAAGTGTATTTTAAATTCCTCATTAGGTTTGAAAATTCCGTGATGCCCTCCCTTTTATCAAAACTGATGACAAACTTCAAATTAAGAAAAATAATTGGTAGACATTTATCACAGATGGCAAATTCCGTTCTAAGTGTAGTCTGGTGTGGTTTTCATTGCCAACATACAGGATGCCAAAAACCGGACACATCACTGACACTGATTGCTATCACCCATCTGATTGGCAGTGAAAAACAATTTAACCAAAATCTGTGATGTACTTGAGGAACTGTTCTGTAGAAAAAAAAAAAAAAAAAAGGAATTTAAATGAATTCTCTAAAATCGTAGCTGTGTGAATACAGCCATGGTTGTATACAGTGAACACATTCATTCCTTTTCCATAAATGTTCTTTTATAATCTTCGGTGCTTAGCTTTGAGATTCCTGGGCACAAGGGACATCCAGGTTTTCCTCAAAGCTCAAACACAGTTCACATTCTGAAACAAAACCTCCACGGCATAACACAATTTCTTTCAGACAGCCATGGCAGACAATTCATTTAGTTTATGTGGGTTTCGAAGCTGAATAATTGGTCCGTCCTCTAAAATGAACAGCAAAAAGACCATTGGCAAAGGATGGTGACAAGGTCCGCCATGTCTTTTGGTCATGTCTATAATTTAACACCCATCTGCGGAAACAATTACCACTGCAAATTAACAGATGGCCCTGTCTGTGGATACAGAAAAGAGGGATTCATACTGCAAAATGAGTGGCATAAAATAATGATGTGCAAAACATTAACTTCAGAAAAGTTAATGTGCACGACCTTTGTTTCAAGTCTTAAGTCCATACTGACATGGGCAACCGTTATTAACGCCGTACCTACTGGGAGCCAAGCACTGAATCCTGGCCATCCATAAGACAAAGCCTCGGGAGAAACCAGGAGCCAAATGAACATCCCAGGAACTTCAGAGGTGCTAAGTATGGAGGGAGAATGAAGAGAGGCAGCGTGTGTGGGAGGAGGCGGCGGGGGAGGAGGGCCCAACACAGAACTGGGGAGCGGGACCAGCCTCTGAAGGGACGATGGAGAGAGACAGCGGGGGAGCGACCAGAGAAGGTTTGGAAAATCATTTTAGGGAGAGGAAAGAGCAAACGCCAAGGCCCGAGGGATGTGTTGAAGGAAAATGAAGTGTTTTACTCCTTTAACTTCCTTTATTTTAAAGCAAGAAGAAACATTTTTAATGCTTTTTTTTTTTTTTTTTTTTTACCTAAAGCTTTAAAATGAGTTCTGTTCTCTTCTTTGCACACATGCAGGTCACGTTTGTCAGCACACAAACGGTTTTCTTTCTCGAGGTCAGGGATTCCTTCTTACTGCTTGTTAACTGCTCTGTTCCCGGACTTTGGAGGCACTGGGCACACAGCGGGCATTCACGTGTTTAATGACTGAATAGATTTTTAGTGTCAAATATTGCAAAACGACTAAAAAAGGAAAATCATATTTTGTGGTTCATGATGCTCAAGACTATTTAATAGACAAAGGAGGAAAAGAGAGAAACAGAGTCAGTGCCGGAAGCTTTGTTTGGTTACATTCTGCAGGGTTTTAGGGCCCATTTCTGAGGCCCATCGAGGCACCGGGCTTGATTAGAGACAAGCAGAAAAGGCCACACGTGCACTTGGCCTAAAGCCACCATCATATAACTTTCCAGGCTCTGAGCATCGGCTACAAAACATGGCTTCTGGTTTTTAACTGCATTTCACTATTTGAGATCTCACTATGTATTCATTCGACCGATATTTGAATACCATCTCTGTGCTGGACCTTTCTGAGGGCTAAAAATAACACCTAACGAGACAGTGAAAAGAAAGAAATCTCTGAACTCAAGAAGTTTACATTTCGATGCAAAAAGGGAATCAAATTTTTTGCAGATTGGCACTAGTGACCCCCACATGCGCATGGGAGGAGTCTGGGCACGGGGTCTCTCTGTGTGACACTCCCCGGGCCAAGCCAGAAAGAAAGGACAGCTCTTGTCGTATCTGTCCCGGTTACACCCACGCTTACGCCATCATGCAGGAAATTCTGCACTAACGCTGGGTGCCCTCAGGTCTCCGGTTTCTGAAGATGCGTGGGAAAGCGACGTGTTGACCAGTGTTCCTGGAACACACAAGCTGGCTTGGGAAGGGCAGGAACCCAGAAATGGGGCACTATCAAGCCAAGTCCCCGGGAGCTACACTGGGTTCAGTCCTGCAGGGAAACGTGACTCGGGGCAGGCCACACCTGAGTCACTGCATGGGGACCAGGCTGCCCAGCGTTCACAGCCTCAGTCCCGGGCTGAGGGTTAACCCGAGGGGGCCCTGTGTTAGGTCCTGCGGGTGACTGATGCACACTTCAGTTCCAGGGCCCCTGAGCCCCTGGAATGTCCACGGGCTCCTCTTGTCCTTGAACCCTTCTCGGCCCATCTTCCTCGTGGGGAGACCAAGCAGAGTGATGCCCAGTCAAGCCTGCGCCAGGCGCCCCTTCCAGCTTCCCAGGGTCCAAGGAGCCAGACTCTCCACGTCAACCCGGTCTCTACGTCAACACCTTTTCAACCCTGGGTGTTTCCAACGCAGAGTGTAGCCCGAGCGATCACAATGGGCCTCCACTTCTCCCCCCCACGTCAAAACGGCGTCTCCATGAGCACCGAGCCCTCCTCCCTGCTCATTATGATAAAACGCCATGTCTGAGTCCAACAACACCCAAATTCAGAGCGAGGATTCTTTAAGAAACAATGAAATCTTTGTCTTTCCATAAGTAGCTCTGGAAGCTGGAGTTTAAAACAGATCGTCAGTTGCAAATACAGGAAGGAAGTTTTCATTTCCTTGAAATGTCTGACATCCATCCAGACCTAACGCTTTGTGAGGAACACCACGGTGTAGAGCAGTGCAGCGTAGGGATTAAGGGAAGGACTCGTCCACAGACAATCTGCGTCTGAATGACGTCTGCCTTTTGCCAGCTGTGGGAACTCGGGTTCGTTACTCTCCGGACTTAGTTTTCCTTTTGGAAGAAAAAAATCAGGCCAACCCGCCAGGGTGGGAGGTTGAATACTGAAAAGTCCAAACCTAGATCGCCATAAATGCCCTAAACATATGTGTTGTCTATAGTGGCATCGCTGATATCAGCAATCACTGTGTCAATTACAGTTACCTTCACGCAGGTAAAATGTGTTAATATCTGTCCCCTAGAAGTTGATGAAATGGTGATTTGGAGTCTTCTAATAGTGATTGCTAAGCACCTTGTCTTGGAAAGTATTTTCTGCCCCTTCTTATAATACACATGGTTTAGGGGGGAAAAAAAAGATAAAAATTTTGCAGCAGATTCATTCCTAAGTAATTACTTGGAATAATCCCTTCCAATTATCTGTGCTTATTTATTTAAATTTATTTTTGGCTCTGTATCACAAAGCTTTAAAATTTTAGAAAACAAGGCTTCCAAACTCTTCTCAGGAGGAAAAAAAAAAAAAAACACACAGAAGAGCAATTATCAGTCCTCGGTCGAGTCAGGGGACACAGTCATTAACCAAGGTGCCATGTCCAAAGTCTAACTCGAAATCTGGTTAACATCCCCTCAGTCCACAGTGGCGAGTCCCCGAGGAGGTAAAAATAGAAATAAATCGTGCATGCCACATTTGCTGCAACTGGAAGCATTCTTGCGTTTGGCCCAGATGTCGGATCCAGTAAATGAAGGGAGAAGGCTCACGCTGACATGTTCCTAATGCAGAGAACGGGAAGCAAGGCTGGGCCCCTGCGTGGCATCGTGTTAGCTCACGTTACGCTGTGATCCCCGTGGCTTTCTCTGTCAAGGGTTATTACCCGGGCTTTGATCTGGGGTGGACTTCCCACTGATTTTTCAGAATAAGAAGCTTCCACGGCTTTATTACAGTCCAGCCTCTCCACAATGCATTTAATATTATTTCACCATCCGTACCTCTACCCATATACTATTTTTATAGAGAAATGATTTTCCTTCTCTGAAGATAAGGCACAGTACTTAGAATTACACTTTTAAGATGACAGTAATCCAGTAATCACTTCTAGGAACCCAGATTTGTAGGACAACATAATGTAATAATTATTATACACTTAGCCATGGGGATGATGAGGGGAAATGCAAATTTCATCATTCCTGATAGTTCAGTTCCAATAAAAGATGACATAAATTAAAGGTGAGCCTGAAAGGAAAGCAATTTGGGTCTTTTATCTCAGATCAAGCTTTTCTCCAGTAGGAAAGCAGAAATTACCTAAAAGCTTCAAAAATTAAGCAAATCTTATTTAATATATATTGCATCAAAGTTCTCTTTCCCTCCCCATTTCACGTAAAAATAACCCAGATGAACCATTTCCCCATATTATAAAATATAAAATGACTTCAAAGAAGGCAGCCGATTTTGCTCTTTTTCTCTCTCTTCCACTTCTATTTTATGTAAGCTAGTGTTCATGATACGGTGTTTTTCTTTATCTCCTTGAGAAAGAGAAACGAAAGGTCTTTTTTTTTATTGTTATTCCTCTTGTTTCTAGTCTTTTTATTTTCCTTTACAAGACATTGCAGTTTTCTTCAAGTTACATGAGCTCCCTTGCCCTTTCACTCAAATTGCTGGGACGAGAGAGAGAGAGAGAGAGAGAGAGAGAGAGAGAGAGAGAGAGAGATGGTGGGGGAAAGAACTGTCAAAGCATAAAACATATTTGATGAAAATACAACGCAATGTCTTATGTGACAGTAAAATTATCACCTGGACTGCTTCCCTGAGGACAGTTCGCTTAGAGAGAGTGCCACAGAGCCAGTCCGTAGAAAAAATATTTCCATCTTCATTTGAAAGATGAGCACCTTGCTCCTCTCTGTTACCAAACTGGAAATAAAACCAGCTCCTTGGTTCGCATAAGGCACAAGGGAGGGGAGATGTGGTTTCACGTGCTACATCCCATGGGACCCGCTGTGTCTTCTCTGATACTGAACCAGCTCCCTTCACTGGGCTAAAAGTGACCCAAATCGTGTGCATGGCCGGTTTTCTGTCCCTGATGTCCCTAACGTGCTCTGGCTTGGTTAGCCTCGGGCTCATGACACCGTGGGGCTAGCAGTGCTGTCGGGTTCCGGTGTGTGTGTCTGGACAGCGAAACGCGTCAGCCAAGGCACAAGCAGAAGCATCTCGGTGCAGGAGGGTGTGCGCCACACACACAGTTCCTGTCCTTCCCACGTCCACGTGAGTGTGTGTTAGTGATACACACGAGGGGCCACGAGATAGTCGGAAAATGAACTTTCAAATCGAGACATAAGAGTGTATCAATGACAAGAAGAGCATAACGAAGCCCAGGGAGCAAAAGCGGTACAGGCGGGCTTTGAAATGTTCAGTCTCTATCTGTAATCGTGCTTGCCACAAAAGGCTGTCGTCGAGCCTCAAAATACAGCGCTTGAGGGTGTTGCTGATAGGAAAGTGACCAGCACGAGGTCTAATACAAAGTAAGCGTTTGCATTCATTTGTATTCCTTCAGCCTCAAATGGCAAAATCCTCATTAAACATGATGGAGTTACTGGGAAGTCCGTGGATACCTTCACGCACAGCTGAATTCCAGATGCTTCTCCATCTCTTAACCCTGGTCTTTCTCTGTGAGGGCCTCGTTCTTAGCTCCGCTTAATGCGGTGGTAAGTGGCTCGCCAGCAGCTGCAGGATTCTGCTCTATGGGGTGAGCGAAGCGTTTCAAGTCAGGGGGTAAAGGCAGGCAGCGAACTTAGTCCTCCCAGTGATTCCAGAAAAGATCTCGTGGGATCAGAAGCATGATATGCTGAGCCGAGCCTGTGATTGGAACTCTGGTTTGCCAGCGATGATCTCATAACCGTTCCTTCAACTGGGGACAAATCACTCTCCTGGAATACAGCAGACATGACGGCCACCCCAAAGGAAACGGGGACCGCTGGGATCGGAAGAAGGGGTATGCGGGCGGGGGCATGCAGTGGCCATGGAGGAGGGAGAAAGCTCTGAGGTGCCAAGGGGCACGATGGTGGTAAGGGGGGCACCTGAGGTGGCACAAATGCCAATCACGAACGCTGGAGAGAGGGCAGGAATTAGCCGTATCCATACAAGGGGTGAACAGAGAGGGTTTAAGTGGTCTGTTCTAGAAAGTAATGAGATGGAACCCTGGGGGTCCCCAAATGTCCCTCACTCTACAGCAGAATCAAAATCCGGACCGCTCCTTCGGGCCCCTGGCGCATCAGTGGTCCAAAAGCTCAGCAAAGAGAAGCTTCACTGTAATCACGGCCGAGAATGGCACCTGCATTCCTGACTAACCACCTTCGTGGTCTCCCACCTATTTGTGGAACTTGCTGGGCATTTAAGCTTTTGTTGACAGCATTTGAGCAGGCAGGAGAGGATAGGGAAGTTATAATTTAAAATTCTACGGAGGCCTTTCAATAGAGTTCTTATTTTTTAAACATGTCTAAATGTTTTAGATGGCTATTTAGTGATAGAAAAACGTGGTTTCCATTTGAGTGAAGGTTAATAATATCAAACCTTAAAAACATTGTAATGGGATTAATTTCAGTGCTTCGTCTAGGTTCTAGAAATGTGTTTTTCTGCAAAATACTACTTCCATAGGATGTGGATAAATATTTTATTATTATTATAGAGCTCCGGGGTCAAACATTTGATAAATTCTAATGTAAAGATTTTTCTAGAACTTTGTAAATATGAATATCTGAGTGAGGGACATGGTCTGCAGCATTTCCTAAAATTATTTGTCTCCAGAATCCTTGTCTTTTATAAAGCATCTCAGATAATTGTGTTCCACAGAAGACACTTTGGGAAACGCTGTTCCACGATACTGTCAAATGTCTAAGCAAACTAGAGTTCAGTGTTTGACCCTGGTGGCATTAATC